>JAPZDX010000008.1:23920903-23933364 GCA_029783625.1 Naso annulatus | reverse complement strand
AAAGTGACACAGCCAAGATACGCTGAGAGCGGAGGGATTTTTTTCGTCATCTTGCGCTATCTCTCACTCTTTGTGTGTAGGCTGTCTGTATGAGTGTGTGTGTGTGTGTGTGTGTGTGTGTGTGTGCACGGCTAAAAAGGAGGCAGAGATGGCAGCTCTCTCCTGACATGATGCCAACTCTTAATTCCCTCCTCCCATCCCCCAACACACACACACACAGCCTACACACACACCATGTTCTTTATGCACAGAGCTGTCGATCAGATGGCTGCTCTAAAATGTCCTCCTCAGAATTAAAACAGCGGCCTTTTGTCACACTCACAGTCCTCCTGTACGTCCACAATAGAGCCCCCCCCCCCCATGTCCCATCCTGGTCTGTCCACCACCTCCAGGTTAACGCTGTTTAGCAAACGGGTCCGCTGTCAGCTGACTGGAGGAATGGTAATAAGGCCATTTGCAACTGCACTGTGGAATCGGCTGCTCATTTCACGCATGATCTGCATCATGACAATTCATTTAGCTGATGCAACTCTACTCCTCCCGCTCCGCCTTCTGTTTCTCCAGTACCTCCACCTACTCCTTTTCCTGGACTTGTCTTTTTACACACAACCGGGGAAGCGTTCTTTTTCATTTTTCACCAGCTTGATTCATTGGTGGATGTCAGGCTTATCGCTGAGGTGCAGGAGCCAGATGTGTCAGCACTCACTTCCTGTCTCTACCCGAAGACAGAAAAAAAAAAAAAAAAATTGCAACTACTGATCCGGTGCTGTAAGTCACCAACCGCCTCCATTGATGCCATTAATCCTACTGTCAAAATGGTGGTGATGAGTGCAAAATGGCGTCCATGGCACAACATTAACAGGACCCTGAACCCAAATGGATGCTGTGTCAGGCTACGGCGACCTCTTTACTGTTCTGTGATTGGACAGTCTGGGGTTAACACTTTATTACTATGTCAAGAAAGTCCAGTTGTCGGGCACAGGTGGTACTGAAAAAATGATTTCAGGTCTAGACAATTTAATTACCACCAAGCATTACGGCTGTACCACTAACTTGGCTGGAAGTCAAACAAAAACAGTCCTACGTAAAACGGAAGGGTAGTACGTTAGTGGGAGCATGTTGCTTCCGTTTCCAGCAGGCAGTTCAGTTTGGTACAGTACGGTACTCCTCGGAACAGTTAACCCTGATCTGGTTTGTGTTTCCACCGCTGACCATACCCTTAGTTGGTAGGCGGGGCTTATGTCAGATGGCATTTGCCTCATAAGCTACGTAAGTATCGTGACATCATACTTGACTAAATAATCCCACATCAATTCTTCATTGAGAAAGATTAAATAAATTATGTTGCTCACTCTGTAATGTAGCTGTAATAATCCAAACTGCAAAGTAGCTAAGTAAAATAAAAAGACTGAAAACAGACTGATACATTTACATATCTACTTATTGAAACATGGTTCTGTCTGTTCACACAGAGCATCAGAGGCAGCAGCACTGTTCTGTCTTAACTGTAACATTCAAACAAACTAACGTAGCAGCTACAATTACAGGTTTTATCTGTGGGATTTATTTTCCATAAATAAATTATATCATTTTAAAATGCTAAGGAACACTGTGTCCAGCGTTTAATCTCTAAAAACTGCACAGCTCATTGGTTAATTTTGTTTCCGGGGGGGTGGCACAAAAGGTCGGGCTGCTGCTGCGAGACGAGTGGCTGGTCGCCTGAGGAGTGTTGGCCCCTCACAAGTACGAACACTTTGAAAAACAGATGTTGTTTGGATAAACCCACTACATGGTTACATTCTCGCCTAAAAATATAGAAGTGTACTTAAGTGATATATTGACAGTCCTATGACAACGCTTCAAATCAGCTCTTTGACTTTTTGACACACTACAGTGTGTCTAACTCCACCCTTTTTGGTACTGCATCATCAGGTGTTTTTGGACTGCAGGAACCATTTTATAGTTCTATGAACCTCCCATTTTATTGCTCCTGCACTGCGGGAACCGTGAACTGTTAAAGTTAAAGGAACTTTTTTTAGCTCCAACTCCAGGGTATGTTCTTTCCCAGCACTTGAGGAACTACGGTGACTTACATATATGACGATTGGTCGAGCTCAGGAGCCAGCGATGTAAACCGCCATTTTTAAAAACCCGACACCTGTATCAACAAGAAAACACAAAACACGAACAGGAGCTCGTAGCAAGATCTTCATTGTTTTGTCGTGGTATCTTCTCTGAGATTTAACAGTGTTCAACACAAGATTCCCGGAACATTATCACCACATTCTAGAGCGGTAATGCAGTAACGTTAGCCTTCATTTGTTGTTGCTGTAAGTGCCGCAAAGTGACGTCGGTAAACCAACTGTTGGCCAGTTTACGTAACTTACATAGGGGGTTCCTATTGGCAGTGTGAATGTGAACAGCAGAAAAAGTCTTTAAGGTGTTGAGTTCCCCAGGAACTCATCTGTGTGTGGACAGTTCCTCTAAAACAGTTCCTAGAAGACTACCTAGACTTTGCATGCCTCTGGTTCTATGGACTGCTCTACCTTCTGGATCAACAGATCACACATCTGACCTACAGACTGTGCTCCTGGACTCGTGGACTCCACCTCCTTCTGGATCTACACACTCTCATGATCCAAGATGTAGCAGCAACGTTGTGATTGTTTTGTTGTTGTGTTCTGTACATGTGACATCTATCACACACCTGTCCGTCTGAGGGAGAGGGATCCCTCCTCTGAGGTCCTCTCACAGGTTTCTTATTTTTCTCTGATTCTTTCCATTGATTCAGAGTTTTTTAACTTTTTCCTCACCCGGCGAGAGGGTCTAAGGACAGAAGATGTCACGTCTATGCAGTTTGTGAAGCCCCCTGGGACAAATTGTAATTTGTGATTTTAGGCTATACAAAAATAAATTTGATTGATTGATTGATTGATTGAAACCTCTGTAATGAAAATATGTTAAAGGTCTAGTGTAGGACACAGGGGTGTTTGTTTGTGGAATAGGCCTATGGTAGAAATGGAATGAGAAATGTAGTGGAGTTTTTTCCCTTCAGAGCGAGACCTCTGTATCTACCGAGTGCATGGACCCTCCTGCAGGGAGTACCCATGTTGCACCACCATGTTTTTACAGTAGTCCAGCATGGACGAGCATTCATCACATGTGTCAGAAGTGGTGAAAATTGATATCCAACATGAGTCATCATTTCTGGGTCTGTAAGTATTGCTCAGTACTGCCCCCCACAAATTCTCAACAAATCTGTGCTTGTAATACCTACATGTTTGAAATGTGGTAATTATATGTAATGTCTCAGTCCCGAAAAAACAAACCTGAACAATACCTAAACATAAAAGGAATTAAACCATTCTGAATCTTAGTGTTTGTTTGTTTTTGTTTATTTTTAATCATTTTCAGAGGATATACTTTAACTAACCCCGCTGAGAAAGATCTAATCCACCTCAGAACTGGTCAGTTTACATACAAGCTGGCTACCTACAAAATAAAAAATTGTTACCATTTTGAGCATTTAAATTAGACGGGCCGTGGCAGCACAATTCTGATCATTTGCCAGGTTACTGGAAGCTGCTGTAACTCAAATATACATTGTTTAGTCTATGCCAGTATTCACAATTTTGATAAGAGTCCCAGCCTCATAAAATTTACAAGTCAGTATTCAGTTACAGTCATAGTGGTGAAACTGGTCCCGGTGGATGACAAGTTTCAAAATGATGGACTGTTTTAAAGTTGGGTTGGGTAGCGGCAGGTTGGGTGACGGCAGGTGACGCATTTTGAAAAAAACAAACAAAAAAACCATAGATATTTAGACCTGGTCATCCCTTTGGGGTCGACATTTTTTTATTTTTCCGTGTTTTTCTGTGTGTGCGGCATGGATAAGCCACGTCTTCAGTAGCAACACAAGAGCAGAGTCATTGCTCAGGACATAGAAACATATAAAAGACGCTCATGCTGTCATAAAATGAGCGCACATACAATTACAAAAATCTATGAATATAAATTTATAAAAAATAAATCTAAATAAATATTCCATATATAAAATATTTTGTGCCTTTCATTTTTGGGATTCGAGAGGTCACGTTCAAGGGGGCGGGCTGTCCCTCCAAATGAACTATAAACAAACAGTGCATACATACTGGAAAACATCACATTATTAGTCAGTGTTCTCTGACGCCATGTTGTGGACACACTGTGAAAGTCCTTCTTACAGTGTGTAAAACTCATGGAAGTCAGAGTCATGACAACCATTCAGTGTCCAGTTACAAAGCAACCACTGCCGCACACCCATACAGGCGCAGGGCGCGAGTGCTCTCCAGCTGTTATTAATCTTCATTTAATCTACTGTATTAAGTTAATATATTGATCAGTCACTGTTACTATGTTATTATTGATATTGATTTTAAGGTTTGGTCATGAACAGGCCATGTGAAGAGATGTCTTTTTATGTGACCCATACCGCACGGTGAAAGAACAACCCAATTTAATGTGAGTTATAAGTTCATAAAGTAGGTGGGAAGCAGAAGCTTACCAATGACAGCAAAGATGTAAAGGATCCAGAATCTACCCTCTCATGCACAGATTTATTGGACTACTATTGGGAGCTTTAGGAGAAGCAGCCAACAAGAGGGGGAGTGTTGAGGGACTTGGCTCCAAACAGGAAGACCTAAATCCTGGGTGAGTTGTGCTCGCTGCTGCCTGAGCCAAAACACTGATTGATTCTAGCCAACAGACTTCCAAATATACTGTACTTGAGTGGGGCTGCTGAGACTGCAGGGTTTTTGTTGGACAGAAGTGCTGGACTGTCATAACACCTATACAAAAAAATTTACAGGACAATATAAAGCTAAAGTATTTAAGATTTATACAATAATTGCAGCTATTTCTCTCTTCCAAGTCACTGGAAGCAAATATTTCCCAATGATAAACGGATCCAAATCTTCAGGCATCTTTGTAGAGGGGTTGGCCTTTTTAAAAAAGTGCTGGGTTTTTCTGCACTTCTGGGATTAGCTCTTCTGCGAGGGACGCCATTACTTCTGCTGGTATAAATAAACAAATGGAGGGCACGCCCCTTCCCTTTGAACTTTATTTTGATTAGCTGAAAACGTTTTATCTTTGTCCCTGCGTCAAAAAAATCGCCCTGAGATGGAATCAAGAATATCGTTATAGTTGTTGTTTTGATGTTTTTATCGTTATAGTTGTAGTGTGAATACATATATGAGATTTACCTGTATCGATTTCAAAAACTTTATGGTTATGGTTATCTTTATAGTTGTTGTTCTAAGTGTGAAGGTGCTATAAGACTGAGCTGCAGTCGCCTCCAGTTACAATTGAGCTACAGCAGATTTTGGTTCCACCCGCCCAGCTGCTCGACTCTCCGTTGCCAGTCATTGGTCCCGTTGTTCTGCCGCCAGCCTGCACTACGACTCCAGCTCTGCAGCTCTGGCGTCGACCTCCAGTCCAGCTGTCTCGTCCCCAGCCTCCTGCTCAGCTGTCCCATTGTGGGCCTCCTGCCCTCCAGTCCTGTACTCCCGTCTTCAACCTTCTGCAAAGAGCTCTAGCCACTGGTGCCACAGTAGGCACTTTGCACTGCTTCGTCACTGCCCATCTGTTCACCCACCTGGTCACCTTTGGGACCTCTCATCTGGATGCCCTCCTAACCTGCTTCGCTCTCTGCCCCTGTGTTCCGGTCATCCCTTGGATCAGCTCTGCTCTTTCTCCCTGCGACATAGTTCCCCTTCAGTCATGATTTTCCCCTCAGTCCTGCTCTCTAAATTACGTCATTATCCGAGTTTCATTATCCAGATGAAATCTCAACCGAACTTTCAGAAAACTGGCAGAATGAAATTAAAATGAAACCATGTTTACATCTACTTCATGTTATACAAATTTTAGAATTTAGGTTCATGATAAAAATAGTAGGTGGCCCTAATGCTTCATTCAAGTGATATTATGCCATTGCAGAAGAAAAGGGCTCAACAAGATGATATATTGACATGAAAAAATATGATATTTAGATATTTTTTTATCATGTATTAATGTGTTAAGGTTACAGTGTCCTCATCACTCCACAGAGATCTGATATTTTCAGTGGAAATTAAATAATTAATTTATTTAGTGAGTTGTCTCATTTTGTGTGTGTATATATATATATATATACATTATTATTTCCATACTATCTTTCATGTGCAAATTTAAAAAAGGCCATTAAAACAGATGAATGGAAATACAAAGCACACAATGCCTTCCCCTTTTAACTTTCGTTTAAATTTATTGCACCTTTCAGGGTGGGACAACTTCCACCTTATTTTTATCAGTTCATGAACAAAGCAACAAAAGCATCAACTATTTTAAGTAAGTGACGATGTTCGATCCACATCAGCACTTGTTGCACATGCGTGTATGAGCAAATTTGTGACTTCACCATGGACCTGAAACTTGCATCTGGCATGGCAAAAAAACTCATCATGCTGGAGAGACCGACTGCCATCGCAGTGTGCCTCAGGTCGTCTGTGCCAAAGGGCTGTGGCTGTGCCATTGTTTTGTGTGTGTGTATGAGTTCCTGAGGCTGGCGTTTTGCAGCAAAGCCACCTTGTTGTTAGTGTGTAAACGCTGACTTGTGTTGTAAAAGCACTTTAAGTGGTTGAAAGCCTAGAAAAGCGCAATATAAATACAATCCATTTACCATTTAATCCTTGCATACAAATTCATGGTGCACAACTGCACTTCAGTGTCAGAGAGAACCACTGTCATGCTCTTGGTTCTGTGTTGACATGCCCTCTTCAGTCTTGAAGACTGCGGGCTCTTCCACTGCAGAGAGTGCTGTTTGCTCTCTGGATCAGTTCAGTCATAGCACAAGTTTTGTCAGCGGTAGTAATCCCCGACATGAAGTATGGATCATTCTGAGCCAGAAAGATCGTCGCAGACTTCAACACGTGCTGCTTCTGCTTTGGAGTCAGAATGCACACATGGTCTCAAAAATGTGTGCAACTCAGGTGATGATGATGATGATCAAGGGATGTAGACCGGATTACTGACTGTCAAAAGTTTTTGCTTTCACCTGTTACATGCACAGTAGTGTGCAGCGCTCAGAACGTTCCTGAAAGCTTTTGAATCGTACTTTGTATCTCAGCCAGCCGTCATTATACATCCATGAACCTCCTCAGTGTTGTTTCCTGTTGACTTTTCAGAGTGCTCGCACTTTACAAAGCAGTTGTTGAAACCCTGAATATTTTTTGACATTTCTATTTCTTCAAGCAGATTTGTACTTTAGGAATACACAACGTGCAGATTTGCAGGTTAATTGTTATTTTTAATGGTGACAGGAAGTAGTTTCCCTCGGCTCGTCTAAGCTATATACATTCTGTGATTGAGATGCAACAGATTACAGACTTGCTGCAGAGGTTGACGCAAGATGTGTGTCCCAGGCACTATGCATGCATTTTATATACAGTTAGTATGCTACCAATGTTAAGTTAATATGCTGTTGTTTCTGTTAGCGAAATAGTCCTATGGCCACTTCCTGTGGCACACAGTGCACATAGTGTGTCCAAAATTCTTCGAAAAAGTTAATTTGTCTCAATTTTCTCAAGGTAAATTCAACACACACACACACACAAACTGCAAGAGGAGTTTCAAAAACATATCATTAAGCACAAAGGCCTCTGGCACCAACATGTTACTGTCCGTAACAGTTTGTGCATCTGGCAAAATTGGTTTGAAACACAAGAATTAAGTTTGTTTCCCACTGCAACTAAGAAATATCAGGTTTTCCCTTAAAAGGAGGCGGCTGTGTCAAGTTTTTTGGTTATGCATTGTGCAGCGCCCTCTGCTGATGACGTATCCTTTCTGACAATGGTTAGCCTCAAAACTGGTGAAAATGTGGGAAAATGTTGGTAATAACAGGTTCAAGGTTATTTGGTCCAGTTGGCTTGCATTCATACAGAGATGAGGTGTAAATGAAGAAAACTCTGTGGACACAGAATGACTACAGCGTTACAGTGGTGATTTATTACCTCACTTTGTGAATCTCTGCTTAAAAAACCTCCACAGTGCGTTTATCTGTGAGTTCTGCCGATTTTGTTGCAACACCTGATGGATGTTAATATCAGCTATGGCCCATTTAGTTTTCCTGTAATTGTATTTCAGAATTTGGAGCACATTAGCAAGTAATATTTTTAAACCTACTTATTAAGCTGCTCCTGTTTCCTCCCTCTCTGCCCTACATAAATTCACAGTCATTTAGCAGGTACCGTACTTGTCGTTCCGTGAGGTCAAGGTTGACAGCTATTTCGTAGCGTCTCAGTCTGGTCAAATAGTTGTGGTGTGCAAACTCTGACTCCAGTTCCCGGATCTGTTCTTTGGTGAAGGCTGTGCGTTCCTTCCTGGGCTTGTTGTTCATGTCTGACTTATAGCTCCCGTCTTGGGACTCTGAAATGAAAAACAGAACATTTTCCAGCCACAGCTGAGTCTCCAGAAGAGCGGGGGAGGAGGAACAAAAAGGGGGTTGAAAAAAATTAGAGCTTGATAAAGTGCAGGGGCCCATTTTAAACAAAATTAAAATAAGAGCAAGATGATTAGGAATGCCATCATTGTGGAGATTTTAGTTTTGCTTTGTGCAACAAAAACAAGGAGCCATCCCCCAGGTGGCTTCACTCAGCATGTATTTTATGGTCAGTAAGAACTAAATTGTTTGGTGTCAATGCTCTTATTTTAGCACCTACTGTACAAATTTAAAAAATCCAGAGATGCAAAACCTTTTCAGACGCAAAATACAGTATAAGATTATTCCATTTTATTACAAAGCGGATCTCAGGGACTAGGATACGGGGCTTGCAGTTTTAAGAATGATTTGAAACAAATATGACAACATCAAATTCATCAAAGTATTTGCTGAGCTTTGGTAACATTTAAACCATTGCAATGAAATCAAATAGAACAAGAAATAAAAATAATCAGATGATCTCAAAGTAAGTCAGATTATCCGAAGAAATCTGTTCTTATCTCTTACAATTCAGAGTAGATTGACAAAAGTCAAAAATCGATTTTCTTAATGTCAGTTTAAAAGCGTAATGTTGAAAAAATGGAACTTAACTGGAACATTGCAGCATGCAGATATTTTACAACATGCACACGCTGGAATTATCTGTTACTCTCAACATTTTCAGCATTTTTAATTTAATGACACCAATAACCTCCGTAAGGTGAACTTAAGTACACTGTGGACAGGGAGCAGAGCAGTGATCATCTGGAACAAAAGAGACTGGCCGACCAACACACGGCAACATTAGCCAGCTTTAATCAACTCCGAGGTAAAGAAAATAACTCAGTGCTCAGTCTGTTTGAATAAGCCGGCTCGCTAAGTGCCGATTTTCCACAGAGATGTCGGCGCAGGGAGATGGAGATGCAGCTAATAAATAAAATAATAAAACTGTATTTCATTAATTAATGCTGTCAACTTTTTAAAATGAAAAAGGCTGCGGGTCATTTATGTTGATTGCTGGTTAGGCTAAACAATGTCATTCAGCGGACCAAGAACTCTGCGAATGGTTCTGCACAGTTTATTTGAGCAAGAGACTGAAATTATTGCTCTATTTTCTGCCAATTCAAAGGATTTTTGCTTTGATTAAAAACTGACCCACAGCTCTATAATTTACTCATGTGAGTAACTCCAAATAAGTTTGCTGACCTGGCAATTCATTCACCATCAGTCTAATTGTTTGTGTTTGTGTCTTTATTCTGTTTAACAGGAGTTACATTCACAATCAAACAAATTTACAACACAGATTTACATGAATAGGCCTACTAACATTCATTGTTAATGCAGATAAGGTACGGAGAGCTTATGGAGGACTGTGATGGGGATGCCGGCATTTCACATGCTGCCATTATCTAATATTAAAAGGTACACTGGGAGGATTTCTTCTTGACAAACATATTTCTCTTTACATTTCAGTGTTTCTCATCTAAAACCATGAGTCCCTGTTCAAGGCAGAAGTGTTGCACCCTTATTTTGCTTTGCCACTGAAAAGGTAGGAAGACAGAATTAGCTCTGCATCTGAGCCGGAAGCGGAGCTAACAGAGCCAATTTAAATTCTGTGTGAAACGTGACAACAAACAACAGCAGTGTGATGTGTTAACAACAATAAAAGTGCAACCAACTATCAGGGGATTTTAAAAAAACAAAACAAACAAAACAGAAACTGAAAATATCTGCAAATTTGAAACATGAGGTTCAGGAGATCCTCACTTTTAAAGAGGAGAAAGATAACAACTGACCCGTAATGGAGATTGTAAAGGGCAGGGCCAAAAAAATAAAAAGGGCACCTACTGCGCGACATGGGACCATGGCACACTTCCTCTCTTTTTTGTCATCCTAGAGGGCATTTCAGGGTGCTTTTCCCAACCATAGAGTGCCGAAGTCCCGCCCCTCTGCTTCTGGGCCATGGGACCTTAATTCAGAAAAATATGAACAGTAGTCAATGGAGAGGAACAAATTATGTTTTAATCCTGTTTGGTTTGTGCCCTGAACTACCCAGCTGATGGTTGGCAATTTAAAAGATAATTTTTCAAGTGAAGAAAGTCGAATTTTGTCATCAAATAGTAGAGTAAAACAAAAAAAGTAAAACATTTTTTGTGAGACCACTCAGTTTCGGACAACATACGTCATCAACGCAAACATGGCCGTCAGCTCAGCAGATTTCACAGAGTTTTTCCAGGACGAGGGGAAAAGTATTAAAAGACGTGAAAACTGTTATAAATCAGCTCATGCTGAGAGCTGCAGCCACTCGAGGAGGGGGTGAGTCAGTTCTCTTGTCAGAGGAGGGAAAATGTTACGATGTCAGTTACGTGGCTGGTGTTGTCGTCTTCATAAAGACGTATTTTCACAAACAAATACATCGACCGTTTGACAACAAACACAGACTTCATTAACATGACAAATTATCATTTAAACTGATGAAAATCATCCGGTAATTCGGGGCACAAGTCAAACAGGATCAAAAAATAATTTTCCTTTCCCCCTGACTACCACTCTTCTTCTATACTAAGGTCCCACGGGGTCCACTGGAAGGGGCGGGGCTTAGGCACTCTATTGGTGCAACAGGGAACTTCATAACAGCACCCTATTCCATCGGAAGTGTACCTTACAGGGCACTGCATCAAGTTTTTGCCACTAGCAGGTTATCCATGATGGCACATTATTATATCATCTTGCTCTCGAGGGCACATCATTAAAATCTACTGAACGAAGGGCGACCTCGAGGGCACTCGATCATGTTAGTATCATGGGAAGGGCAGCCACAGGGGCACTTTCTCTCTTTTTCGCCGTCTGGACAGGACGTTTGAACGCACTTTACACAACCATATGGGCACCTGAGGGGGGCGATTGCCCCCCTCTGCCCACCCCCTGAGTTATGCCTCTTTTGCTTCTGGAATTCTAGAATGTTATTTGAAATATGCATTACTTCAGTATTCATCAGTGAAATATTAAGAAGCCATTGGATTGAATGTGCTGCTGTTTCCTTTTGCACACGGACAAGATAGAGACGAAACAGGATTCAGCTCATGAACACAACAGTTTAATACCTCTCCTTATCTAGCAGAGTATCTTTAATGTTTGCTCTTTACTGTAAATGCAGTCCATACCTTAAGCTGCCTAATCGTAATCACAACAAAGCCATCATGTCATTGCCATAATTTACCACGTCTTCTCACAACCTTACCTGCCAGAAGCAAAAAGAATGAGCTTTTACAACACTGACACTGATCAGTTCAGTAATTAATAATAAATTATTTTCTCTGGGAATGATAAATGATAATTTTGTCCTTAAGTGACTCAGAAAACTGGGAAAATATTCTCATAGTTATCTGCATGTTTCAGCATAAAGGGAAAAGCCTCATGTTAACCTGACAATACTGACTGCATACAGTGACTCAGCTGCTCCCCGATTGTTTATGTCCTGATGTTGGAATCATATTTTCCGCACTTATCTCATCTGTCAGCATGAGCATATTTCAACTATTCCTTTTATGTATTTGTGGTCAGTGAATGGTGAAAATGAATGGAGAGTTTTTAAAGCAATTCTTCATGGTGGGAAAACACTGAATAATAATTTCTACATGGTTCTTCAGTCTGCACTGTGTAAATCCAGCAGACATTTCATTATAATGTGCAAATGTGGGATGTGCTGACAAACCATCGTGTGCCAGGAAAGAGACGCTGTCTCTGCCGTAATGTGACACCCAGGGAATGACACAAAGTCATTGGCTATTGGTGGTTTTGTGTCATATTTTCCTTTAGTCATGGTATTTCATTCAGTACAATTAGTTACTTAATGATTTTATTTAGCCTTTAAGTCTTTAAATTGTTGTCATTCTAAAGGTTAAAATAAGCTAAGTTGATAAATAGGAAGCTCATTTTTTCATGTCACCATTCAGACAGACGGCTC
>JAPZDX010000008.1:23874397-23887392 GCA_029783625.1 Naso annulatus | reverse complement strand
TCCCATTGACTACCAGTGTTTGAGCTAAGCTAATTAGTGGTGGGTGAGCTCTGCCCGTCTCTTCCTTGTTACTGCACACACAGTCCAAAGAATGGGATCTATCTCTTTGTCAGGAACTCAGGAGGAAAGAAAATAACAAAAATAACAAAAAATTGGTATATCCCTTTAAGAGGTCAGTTGGATGATTGCAATTCCGATGTACACGCACAAAAAGGTGTGCTTACATATCAGTACGACAATGAAGGTGTGAAGTGTAAAGTGACATGAGCCCGCTGTGTAGTCTGAAGGTTTTTTACACCTGATCTGTTAGGGTTAGGTTAGCTAGGCTAATTTTTCCAAAAACATATGAACTCAAAACCTGGATGTTTCACAGAGACACTTAATTGATATCAATCTACTCATCTGAGTATTTTCCAAAATGTTGTACTATCCCTTTAAAAGTCTGTGTTAATACAACCTATACAGTTTATGTCTTTGTGTAGAGAAGACAAGAACTGTTGGCTGGGTGATTGTCTTTTTTTGCATGATTGTGAAACACTAGAAAAGAGGTTTGTATTGTAAGTGTGTTTCTCAGAAAATGAATATGAAGTCAATACCTCCTGAATATTTTACCTCTGCAAGTCATTTACACTGAGTGTGCACTTGGCCAGTGTTAAACTTATGGTAGATTGTGATAGTCATCAAGAAATAACATTTTATTATGTACGCATATGTATTTATATATATAATCAGCATATTTACAATCTGCATATATATGTAACAATGTACTGAATGTGACTGCACCAACGTTATGATGAGTATGAAGCACAGTCTCAAATATGCTTAATAAAAGTCCACTGGACAACGTCCTCGACAGTCGTGACAGAAGTTCAGTCTTGTGTGATAACAGGATTCTGAATATTTTGTGGAATTTGGACATTTTAATACATATATGTGGTGTAAACCATATACAACAAGTCTTTTAATGTTCACCATCCTGTATATTAAGGGGTTCAATGAACAAGACTCTGACAATTTGTGAGTTTACACAAATGAAGAATTTTAATGCTCAGCAGTGGTGGATGCAATTTCCAAAATGAGTCCAGATGTTGATGAACAGTCTGAATGAATCTAGCATGATATTTGGTGTTTAATATGTTTAAGTTTCATCATGTGCAGAAGGTGATTTGTTATTTTTTAACAAGGGGGCGGGTCAGAGAGCACCCACCTGTTCACACACCGCCAATCAACACACACACTTTCTCAGACTACACAACTAAAAGCACACAGTTTTTAAGTTAAATCAGCCCTCTCTGAATGGCTTTAAAATGTGTGCGGGAATGCAAATTTGATTGGCTGAGTAGTGCCATGTGAGATCATTTTAACCACTGCAATTGGTCTATGTTTTGTAGGCCAGCTAAAGTAGACAAAATAAAACTGCCAAATTTGATAATTTTTCATTTTTCATTTTTAATTTTAATTGTGTGTTTTTCAGATATCAGTGTTGGGTAAAAAGGGTAACGAACCTGTTTGAAACAAAGAGCAAGACAAAGCTGCGATATTTACGGTGGCCGAGAAGGACCAAAAGCACACACAAATTAAGACGAAAAATGCAAATAGACAAAACACGTGCAAACTGAGAAAACATCTTCATCAACTTAACAACATATGGACAGCATCAGTATGATAACACGTGCAGCATTTAAGAAAAGTGCTGCAAAAACAAAAAACACAACAGAAGTGTTACTGGGGACACATAAATGTGACGGACACTCGCTTGTTTTCAGTATTCTCCGCTAGTTTTTGTTATTCCTGCTCAAGAAGTTGGCTATGATCTTGGAAATAAGAGCTAAAATGTAAGTGATTTTAATTTATTTTAAACACACAGGTGTCCGTCACTTTTATGTGTCCCCGGAAACACTTACGTTTTATGTTTTCTGTTTTTGTAGCACTTTTCTTAAATGCTGCAAATGAGTTATTATCAAACTGATGCTGTGCATATGTTGACATGTTGACAAAGATGTTTTCTCAGTTTGGATGTGTTTTGTCTATTTGCATTTGTTGTCGTAATTTAAAGTTTGGCCCTTCTCGGCCACCGTAGATATTTGACTAGTAGGCATGAGAATGGGTGGGTTGCTCCAACTATTCACACAGTTCGTTTCATCAGTGACAGTCAAGATTCATCAGAGAGCATTTTATCAAGTCAGGACACATTTACAAAAAAGACTAATAAATGTAAAGAAACCATTCTTGACAGATTATGACAACAGATTCAAACATTTTGCATGTAATGACCAATGCAAAGAACTAATGCCTGGACTAGGGGATCTCAGTATTCAAAGGTCCGAATCTATTCAGATTCTATCTGTCTGTCTGTCAAAACAAAAACACAGTTAAAACTGAATTATACACTGCTAGTACCTCGTTGTGCCTAAGCACACATCCATACTGTTAATGAAAGTACCTGGTGATCAGCATACTGCTTGTATTTTTCTAAATAACTCATATTTCATAGTTTGGCTTGTCATGACAACACATAGGGAGGGGGGTACGATGAATGATAGCTCGTTTTGGGGGTAAGGACTAAAGCTACTGATATGTCACTGAACAAGACGCACTACTTATGTCATGAGCAGGCCTCACTAACACAGAACTCAGTGTCCCACCAGGCTTAAAGGAATTAAAAATGTGATCTATTCCATTATACAGCAGAGAGACGTGGGCTTTGGATAATCTATTGAGGGCTAAGAAAAGTAAAAAAGAGAAACATTCATTGAGCAAAATGTCTTTATTTGGTTTTAGGCATGTAGGAATGTGTTGAAGGAGAAAAAGCAAAGGTTAGTTGGGACATTAACAAAGAGCATTCTGCTGTCACACAAAGACCAAGC
The DNA here is from genome assembly GCA_029783625.1 of Naso annulatus. Taxonomy (NCBI): domain Eukaryota; kingdom Metazoa; phylum Chordata; class Actinopteri; order Acanthuriformes; family Acanthuridae; genus Naso; species Naso annulatus. The sequence goes on along the minus strand of JAPZDX010000008.1, from coordinate 23,884,525 downwards.
TGTTGGTAGCAACGAGAGAGTCGAAACGGCGTCTTTACCGTTAGCTTTCAGTCACTCTCTTAAATATTCCTTAATTTTTCATTCCTTTATTAAACTTTAATAACAGTGTCTTCATTATTATCAACATTATTCTCTTTAAGTTGATGGTTTTTATGTGTCCATTCACATACATTTCTACCAGGTAATTTGACCCATACACAACTGTCAACAGTACATCCTTTGAAGGAAAGAAGCTTATGGACATGGACTGCCAATAAATATGCAATGTGATTTTTGTCAAATTAGTGCGACTGTTTTTTTTGAAAAGTGCAAATGTTGTTTTGTAATAGCTTTCACATTATAAAGACTTACATTAGGCAAGATAAATAAATAAATAACACTAAAGGGTCAGTTCTAACCAATCCCACACACACACACACAAACTCCCCTCTCCCACTCCTGTAGTGGATCCGTTCAGTGGAAGTACATCTGTTGTTGAGTTTAAAATGCTTTAACGCTTAACAACTTTTGCCAAACACACTGAGGCCAAAAATGGATATTACTGTAAAGTGGTCCTCAAAGTGGGGTCCTTGAGAAGTAACAGCAGAGATTAGTCATTCAACTAACTACAACCGCACACGTGATGACACTGGTCACCATAAACTACTGGTCATACCAGATCAAGCAGGACTGTACAGCAAATGTTTCATAAATGAAGCAGAATTGTGTTTTATTTCTCACTAAATAATTTGGGAAAGAAAATAAAGTTTCTTCATTTAAAGGTTACATGGTTTCGTTTTAAGATAAAGAAATTTCTTTTCTTCCACCTGGATGGTGACAGATTTGTCAGACTTGGTGAAAGAAGGTTTTTTTGGTGTGTGTGTGTGTGTATGAACTGACATAATTAGAAATAGTTTATGTGTGAATATACTACGTGAACAGCTTGGTCTCTGTTTCCACCTGCAGCTCTTCTACAGTCGGTCCTTTACCTTCAAACTTTTTCATTTTGGCCAAAGACTGAGGACGGGACCTCAGTCACAGCAGGTTAAAGCTTAAAGTTTCCATGTTACACCTGTTGACAGCTTAGAGGACAGAGAAGCACTTAGAATCATTAAAGCATTGTTTCTCATTGGTACTAGCAGCCAGCTTCTACTTCCCTACATTTTTTTTTAATCGATCTTTTTGTTCTAATCACTGGCTCTTGAGGGCAGAATGTGAGTTTGGCTTCAAAAACTTTCCAGGCTTAAATTCACTGTCTCTGGAAAACTCACATCCTTTGCTCACAAAGTCATCCTAACAATCATTCCCATATCATCCTCGCACATGTCAAAAAAAGAAAACATTTGAAATTATCATAATAATGTTATGGGATCTAATAACAATAATAATAACAATAATAAACTTTGAAAAAAGCAAACATTTGTTTTGGCAACTTTTCCTGTACACAGCAGGAAGAACAAAAGACTCAGATGAAAAGAGGCAGAGAAAAGAATTTTTCCAAACAGAAGCAACAAATGCATTCCATTTAAAAAACTAATTCTACACACTTCACACTACAAAAACACGTCGATGTTTTCGGTCTTCTATATCAAACTTTTTGGTATCGTGTTGGTTTTACAGCTTGTAGTTGTATAAGGAAGGTGACGAGGGAAAAGCCCTCATCTTTAAACTGCTCTGCTTTGAGTAAACCTTTAACACTCGTCAACGGTTCAGGTAAACCTCGAGGAGCATAAAAACTTGAGACAACGCACATTTAGTCTGAACGGGTAATAAAGTCAAACAAATGGTCGTAAGCAGTCATAAAGCAAATTGTTTTTTTTTCAAAATTAAATTTTTAAAGTGGCTGAATTATGAAAAGATAAATAGTGCTCATTTTCTTTTAGCTTCAGCTCAACTATAAACTCAGTTTTGATCTTTGGGGAGCTACCTATAGAAAAAAAAACTTGGGTCAAAAGCTTGTTTTTAAAGCTGGTTTGTGGTTTTATTCTCAAAGTTCCCGCCCTCAAGGTTCACCTTCTGTCCACCATTCATACACGTGTGTATTATCACATTCAGAAGCATGTGTCTGTGCTTTGGTTATGAGGAAATGTAAAGGTACAGGGTACGAGTGTTAATAATGTAGAGGTACTGTATTTGGTTACATATTTCTTTACAATAGCTAAATATTTGGTGAGGTTTAACTACTTTAAAAAAGAAGCAAGTATTCTTTATAGTATTGACATAAAAGCCTTTCAAAATATCTGACATCTTCTTTTGGTCACTCTTTAAAAGTTAAATGTTGGAATCAACAAAATAGTGTTCCATGTTGAAGGGGCACACCTGCAATGACGTCCAAACTTAAAAGACATGAAAGATTTTATTAAAAAAACAAAACAAAACAAAGGAAAGTGAAATCATGAGATTTTTTTTTTTTTTTTTTGCTGGCTTGGTTTCAGTTAAAGCACTTTCCACACAGGTGGCCCCGTTCAGACAGGAACAAAATTCAAAATGGTAAGTAAATGGAAAATCTCTCTCGAAATAATATATTCAAAGGAAAATAAAGAAAACCATTAAAATTTTCACATCTTTGGGTGTCATTCAGCTTGGTTTTCATAGAAGAGTTTTTTGGATACACTGACACGGTGAAACACGAGCCTTGTCCGTGCATTCAGGCACGTCTCACCTGAAAACCTCATCAGCTGCCAACCCAGTGTCGTTGAGTTCCCAGGACGACCTGTTTGGCATCTGGAGAGTAAACTTGGCGGGATGGCCTCAGTCATTTTTGGGCTATTCTTCAGTATTCCATCAGGTTTGAGCAGGTCAAACCAGTATCCGGTTCGTTTTAACTTGTTTTCTTTGACAGATTTCATGGTAAAAATCAAACGCATGGCTTGAAGGGTTCCCGAAGCGTCTTTGAGGTCCATATTCCCACGAGCTACATCCTCTGTCCAAATATGTCTTTGGAGATGGAGGCTTGTTGATACTTCAAAGCCATGGAAAAAACACTGAAAAACACTTAATGAAGCAACATTTTGTAGCTTTCCCAGTTTCTTCTGATGTCGGATCAGAAATGTGAAAGGTTTCTGTTGACTGAAACAGAAGATGAGCTGATTTGAACAACAGGTTAAGGCTCTCGTCGATCTCTGGTAGAGTAAGGCTTCGGCTTCTGGATGTTCAGCTCTGCCATGGTTACGCTCTCCATGGGAGTCATCCTGGTGAGCACTCTCCGCACTAGCCTGGTGGACAGCAGGCACGGTACACGGGCACTGGCACTGGTCAAGGCTTCAGTAGCTTGGGGGAAAGGCTTTGAGGGTATTTTTTGGTTGAGGTAGGCTAGCACAAGCAGCAGCATCAGGCTAACATTTACCTAACTATGGCTCAGAGATTCTTGTCAGACTGAGGTAGCTTTCTTTGGAGGTGTGCAGCATTTGGCTGAGGAAGAGTTACATGAAGAACGCCTGTTCACGTGGTTCTTGTAAATGGCTTGTACAGACAATCATCTCTAATCTGACTCTCACCTCCGTAAGGCGTTCGCAAAGGCCGCAATGTTTCTCCCCTTTCTTACTGAAGAGGAAGTGAAGGCAAAGTCAAGAATTCTACAACAACAGACTACTGGGACTGTTCCAGCGAGACAAGAACATGTGGCTTAATTTGGCTTTAGGACCATGGTGCACACCATAACATGTCATCTTGCCAGTGGAGCTCTGAAAAATAGAATATTTTGGTTATGGCGCAGACTTCCACTGGCAAAGTGACATGAGTGCATTTGGTGTACACACAGAGAAAGTGTGACAGGAGCTAACCTGCAGTGGTAATGCTTTTTGAAGAGCAATAAAGGCAATATGCTTTGGTTTGAGGTAGGGCTGGGGGACAGGACGGGGATGTCTCTTCTCCTACAAGCAGTCTGTCACAGATCTGTGGAGGCTGTTTTCAGGCCATAAACAGCCTGTTTTGGGATGACTAGGCTATGACTGACCACAATAATAGAACACAGAAGGTTGGTTGACTGGATGCTAATGGTTTTCTACGAGTTGCAGACTGCAGGGGGAGGGGAGGGACACGCAGGTTATTATCATTGACCAGTGTTAGCCAGTGCCCGTGCCAGGCAAACCTGACAAGTGCTGCTCGATGACAACCTGGCACTGCGCTGCACAGCCAACCTGCTCACAGGACCAGTCACAACAGCAGGACAGAGAGGAGACAAGAGATGATAAATGTGAGGAATTAGACATCATTCAGGTATTATGCACCAGCAGTGGACTAAGATAACAATTCTGTTTTTCTTGTAGCTGAAAATTAACATCACTCCAAGTGTGTGCTTCCTTCAGCAGCCTCAACACGCGCACACTGCGGTGCACCTTCAGCAATTTCACACTGTAGTTCTAAAGGTTTGATTTCGCATGTTTTAACTTGTCTTGTAATTACATGCAAGGTTAAATCGCTCTTCTGTAGTGTACTTTTACTTAAAACGAAGAGAGTACTTTGTTTCAAGTACCTACAACAAGACTAATCCTTGGAAATGTAATAAAATGTACTCAGTGGGGGTGTAAAGATACGTTTTAAGAACAATACGATGTGTAATACGATACATGGTTGGTGTCTTCAGAGTGACTACCTGAGGCACGGGCTCCACTGCGGTGCGGTGTGTTCCGTCTTTAGGGGTGCCGTTGTGTCCTGTGTTGTCTCTTGGTACAGACCAGCTGTCCTGAGTCCCTTTACTGCAAAACAGACTGTCAACAGGTTCCAGCTGTGAGTGCAGATTGTGCATGAGTGACTTTGCACTGGAGAACAATTCATGGAGGTACAGGATTTCTTGAAGCTCGTCCTATTGATTAGCGACCTTGTCTGGTCCATGTTTCTTAATCAGTAAACATGGTGCATCATTTAGGGTTGATTGAACAAGAATAAAAGAATTGATAATGTGTTATAAACAAGTAACAAGATTGTTGAGTGTAGTGGCATTTACCTGCGGCGGTATCCAAACATGAGGAAGAGAACACAGAAGATGATGCAGGCGGTGCCGATATGGATGCCGATGACGATGCTGCCCAGAGAGGCCTCTCCGTCCCTGCACTGACACAGGCTGTTTCCTCCTGGAAACAAACACAGCAGCTCTAATGACTAACATCTTTACGTTGGCTGAGCATCTGACACGTAGTAAAAGAGGTCAATTTTCTCATAATGTTCCATAATGCTGGTATCATCATCACCATAGATTAGACACTCAATATAATTAATTTTATGAGCATTTGCAGTCCGGCGGTCCTTGTGTGGAGGTTTCTCTGCTGCCGTTTCAGCGTGAGAGCAGCCAACAGAATTTTGAAGAGCTGGTCTTCTTGTGCCTGTGTTTTTTTGGGATTTTGCCTGAGTAAATGGAACAAAAGAGCAACCAAACTGCATTCCAAATTTCTTTGTAAGGATAAGCTGAGAAAACAGACGATCAGCTTTTTCACCTACTCTGGAGGATGTTCTTTTACATAACTCTCAGCATAGACTTGAATTGTTTTTTAGTTTTTTGTTTTTTCATGTTGGATTTGTTTAAGATTCCCGATATTTTTGGTAAAGCAACTGCTCTTCCTGGGGTTTGCACATTTTATTCTGTAAAAATGCAAAAATACACATTCATGTGACTCATCTCAATACATCACACATTGAGTCAACAAAAATGAAACAATAGCAACAGACAGAAACATAAAGACAGCAGACAGGTTTGACTGAATCTATTATAGTCCAACAGACAAAAAATGGACCCGACCTTATTATGACAACATTCCACAGTCTTTTCTGGACCTGATCGTCTTTCCTGTTTCCTTTTTGGATGTCAAGCCATTTTTGGAGTTTGGTACTCTTTCTTATTGAATGAGGATATTAAACACTTCTCTCTTATCTTTAATGCATTTAAAAATATAAAATCTAAACAAATCTAGCTTTGTTTTCTTTTAGTTGTGTAATGCTTTAATTACTGTGCTTTCTGATATCTAAGTCTGTTTTTAAAGGTAATATGTTTTTCCAAAAATAAAGGTTTGCTGCTGTTCCTAATGACGATGAGGTGAAGTCTTAAGGAAGAACAGATCATGTTTGCTTCAACTGTTTATTAAATTTAAAAAGTGTAAGTTGTGTATTTGCCAGTGTGGTTGGGTTACACGGGATTATAAAATTTGAGCCTCCTGATGCTTCTCAGCCTTCGACAGTAATCACAGGCGAAATAAAGGACCTGCTGTAAGCTGCTTCAGGACAGTCTGTGATCACACTCACCAGTGGCTGGGTCACTCGTGCCTTCCTCTGCCAGTGACACCAGTCTTTTGGAGCAGTCACTCTCCCCATTTCCATTGTAGGCCACCAGTTTGACTTCATACACTGCACCCGGTTCTGAAACAGAGGGCCCTTACACAGTCAGCCAGGAGTTTAAAACAATGTTTTTAGAGTGGAGTGATTTGTGTCTTAAGTGAATGTCTCTGCTAAAAATGTGTCAGTTACCATTTCCCACAAAACCTTCAGTCCTAAACCACAGTCTCCCTTGTGTCCTCCAGGGTTTCTGGTAATCACAGTCTTTTACTATCAAATATGCATAACAGGCTGCTGTTGATTGTGATTCATGCTGCGAATTTCACTGACTCAATTAGTAAGTTACACCGATCCATTTGACAGAAACAGTCTTTTCTAATAATGGTGACTGTGTGCTGTCTGTTGGGACCACGACATGATGTGTGTGTTATTGGACCACAATCTCAGCTGCAGCTCAAGTGCTGATAGATGATGAGGCCATTAACATGCGACACACTGCTGCATCAAACATAATCATGACTGTGATCATTTCTACTGTAGAGATCGATGTGCGTTCAGTGAATTCTCTGCCGAATGACAGAGTGGCTGCAGCTGTTGAAGATGCTTTATGGAGCAATGGTTAAATGATGATTGACAGACACATACTGACTCATTGATCTGTTAACTTTCCAGTATTTGGCCCTAATTTATTCTATAACTCAATACAGAGGAATGTTACCTCACAGTCAACTCACCGCTTCCTTGTAAATTTCTATTTTCATTTTTACAGGGTTTATTTATATTCAGTCTAAGTGTAACGGGATCACAGTGCTAAATTTGACATGTTCAACCATAACATAGTACTTGACCAACTGGAAAACTGGGTGGGACTTTCTGGCACAGAACGAGCTGGTTTTAACCCTACTTAAAGGACGAGGACTACTTTGTGTCTGTAGCTAATTTCACATCTAAATGGAAAAAAAATTACATACAGAGTTCCACAAGGCTCCAGTCTGGTGCCTCTTCTGTTTAACATCTTTATGCTTCTGCTGGCTCAGATTATGGAGAACAACAAAATACATCACTATACTAAGATTTACATAACCATATCACCAGGGGACCACAGTCCAATACATGCTCTGAGTAAGTGCATTGAACAAATCAGTGGTTGGATGTGCCAGAATAATCTTGAATTAAATAAAGACAAAACTGAAGTAATTGTTTTTTGAGTCAATGAAGAATGCTAAAAAGTCAGCGCCTAGTTTCAATCAGTTATGTTAAAAATCACCAGCTAAGCCAGAAATCTTAGTGAAATCATGGACTCAGATCTGAACTTCAGCAGCCACATTAAGACAATTACAAAGTTATCTGACTGTCACCTCAAAAATATACCAGGAATAAAAATACTCATGTCTCAGCAGGACTCTGAAAAACTTGATGACTGTCATAGTGTCTTCACAAGTCTCCCTAAAAAGTCGATCAGACAGCTGCAGCTGATCCACAACGCAGCTCAAGTTTTTACTAAAACCAGAAAGTGTATCACATCACTCCAGTTCTCAGGTATTTACACTGGCTTCCAGTAAGTCAAAGAACAGGTTTTAAAATGCTGCTGTTGGTTTGTAAAGCACTGAATGGTTTTGATTTCTAATCTGCTGCTACGCCTAACCTCCCAGACCTCTCAGATCGAATGGGACAGGTTTGCTTTCTGAGTAAAAACTAAACATGGAGAAACAATGCTCAGTTTTAATACAAACTGCCAGAAAAGTGCAGGTCTGCTGCAACTCTCAGCTCTTTGAAAACACAAATAAAGATTTGTCTCTTTGCCACGGCCTTTATAATGTTAAATTTGAGACTTGATACACGCTGCACTGCAACTTTTTTCTCCTGTTTTATCTGTCTTCTTTTATTTTGGATTCTGTTTACTTTCAATTTAACACTCTATTTGTATTTTAAATGTCTTTTTTATGTTGTGATGTGTTGCGTTTATATTTCATTTTAATGCCTTTTATGCTCAATGAAAAGCACTTTGAATTGCCTTGCTGTTGAACTGTGCTTTAGAAATAAATTTGCCTTACGTCCAGAAATCAAACCATGTAGAAAAACAGGTAATGCTAATAGACAAATGAATAATAGTCAATAGGTTCAGTTAATTGTGTAATTCTAAGCAGTTGTTGATTTCAAGAGAAATTTATTAGATCTGCTCCAACTTCAAACCAAAGCACAAACTTCTGATCGCAGCCACTCTTCATATTTGTTGAATTGTACATTCAGAGAATTACTGATGAGCAAAGAGTTTACACCTGAAAAATCTGGCATGGAAAAAGGGAGATTTCAACAAATAATAATTATTTCAATACAGTCAAAGTCAAGTGTCAGATTTTCTTCAAGCTCCACATTCGTTCTTTCAGAGAAGTGCCACATTTTCTCCCACTGAAATAAAATCTAATACCAGGAGAACGCCCAGTGCAAGTGATGTCTTGTATTCCAATTAAATCATATTGATTTGTAGGTGATCATTGTAAGTGTGTTGTTATGGTAACAAGACTCTGGAGGTGTCACTACACAAATGAACAAGATGTTTAGACAGGAGGACAAAAACTAGGGACATCTTGTTGACATGACATGAAAATATTTACATTTTATTCTGTTCTTCATTCCATCAGCAACCAGCTGCCGAATGAATGAGTGTGGACTCTGCTGCAGAGTTCAGACTCACTCACACAAGAAGAAACAGACTTTCAGTTTATTTGCTGGTGCAGCAGTGATGGACAGACAGAACAAATTTCAAGTCAGTTTACAGGACAGCTCTGGGATTAGAGCGCGTGGTAATATTAGTGTACAGAGACTCACACTCACACACACTTGCACACACTCACACACATACCCGGCATAGTGATGGTGTGAGCATTGATGTAGCAGGGCAGCTGGATGGGCCCCTGGAAAGCAGCATGTGGGACCCTGCGGTAGGACAGCCTGAAGCCCTCAGCCTTGCCAGCCTTACTGGGAAGCTCCCAGAGAACCTGCACACTGCTGGAGTTCAGCACCTTGGTGAAGAAGGTGGGAGGTGTTGGCACTGGGTGGAGAGCAGAGACAGAAAGAGGAGAGTGATGAGGGACAAGCTGATAGATCAGAGGTTTTCAAAGTGTGAGGCGGAATAGTTGCTGCTCGTCTTTGCTCTCTGTGGGGAGGCCCACAGTTGCAGACTGTTTACCTAACTCAAGGTATTGCAACCTTTGTTAGGTGTTTTTCATCATATGGGGTCTTGTTTACTTGTTTAAAAATGTTTTATTATGTGTTTTTTTGTCATTGTGTTATTGTCAAGCACTTTGTAACTTTGTGTCAAAAGGTACTACATAAATAAAAATATTATTGCTGACTCTATCAGTTTGAGATACTGTTGAAGATATTTAAGTTTTCCACCTTAGATTCTTTTTTTCACATGACTTATTGAATCTCATTCAGTTTTTTTTTTGTTTTTTTTCCAGATTCTGACTCATTCATCATCTCTCTTCTCCTGTGCTGGATAGAAATGAATCAGTAGTCAGAAGTGAACTCCTTATGGTTCCTTCACTGTTTCATGCTCTTACCGCCCCCTAGTGTTGTAGCCACCACAGTGCGGGACTGCTGGCTCGCTCCCATGGGTGAGTAGGCTTTCAGGTAGAGGGAGTAGGTGGTGGCAGCTTCCAGGTTGCTCACATCATGTTGGAAGGTTCCTTTACTGATGGCCTCCTGCAGCTCCAGACTGTCGGGCTCTACATCACACACACACACACACGCACATGCACAGGCATTAGTTTGAAATACAGCTGGCATCTTTGTGTGTCTGTGTGTATGTGTGTGTGTATGTGTGTGTGTGTGTGTGTGTGCGTGCGTGCTGACACTCACCTCATATCTTGCGGATGTGCA
>JAPZDX010000008.1:23557920-23569629 GCA_029783625.1 Naso annulatus | reverse complement strand
CGTTGTAAATAATAAGTACCCATCTTCCAAATAGTAGACTATAGCTTTAAGGGTAACTTTGGCATCTGTGTGAGAAGCCAAGGGCTGAGGTAAACCATCAGTATTTGACACCCTGGAATTAAGACTGGGTTTGGGGACATTTCCCAGAAGAAATGTTTTGTTAAATGAATGACAGTCTGGCTCAGAGGAACCAAACAACCTTTACATAAGGGGATTTTCATTTTATGTTTAAGTTTAATGCCACAAAAATTAACATTATAATACTGCACACTTTTTGGTTTCCCCTTTTCTACTCTGACAATCGTAATTACTAGTTACGCTTCAGGTTAAGATTTTGAAAATGCATAAAGTGCTGATGGAACACAAGGCATTCCTATACAATCATTTAAACTCTACAGAATAAACAGTACTTAAAATCAATCCCATCTCCACCAGCTACAACATAAAAATATGTAAGACTGGTAGTGTTTTAAATAAAGAAATTAGCTTGCAGCGGTTTATTTTTATAATATAAATAAATAAACTGAAATCGTCATTCATTGCTGGCTAGGATGAAAAAAAAAAAATCAGGTCTGGTGCCAGCAGACTGCTGGCTTGTATCAAAGCTTTTATTTCTAGAGCTGACTACACGTGCCAGGACTGAATTTTTATGAAAATTAAAAGAAAAAAAAGATTTCCCTCTAAGTGACGGCATCTCAAGTGCATTGTCGGCTGTTTTTGGTTCATTTTTCAATAAATTCGATTGAATGCATTGTGAGAAAAAGGTCTTTTCCAGACCCTTTTCATAAGCAGGCACATTATCATAAATCCATTCCAATGAATCGTCACCCTCCACCCACCCAGGAGATTCTTCAGCATGAGAAGGCCACCTCACCTGTTTGAATAGCGTATGATTGCAGAGTGTGTCTGCCTCACACAGCCAAGTGCTCTCAGAGTTTAACCCTTTAGACGTGAGATAAATCCCCTGAGGCCCTCTTCAGCGGCGCTCAGTAAGCTGTTAACTTCAGTCAGATTCTGTTTGTTTCTTCTCTTTTGATTTTTTTTACACACGTTCCCAGGGGGGTTTTGCTTTATTATTTAACTGTCTCTACTTAGTGTACAATTAGGTCTGAATGTAATACATGTCCTTTAAATCTTACATTCGTTATTCCTTGATTTGTAGCAATTAAATCAAAAGCTTGGTGTCTGATAATGTGTGCTTATTTTGGTACTTGATAATAAATATTAGTTGTGGCCACATTTATTTCATGATTTTCCTTTTAGTACTTAAAGACCTTTACTTGCCCATTTTTTAATTGCTCTTTCTTAAACACAGCTTGAGACTGCAGCTGTCCCCATCTTTGATGTGTACAGTTACCACGGTTACAGGTGTTGCTCCGGTCTATCAAGAGGTTAGCAACAAAGGCCCTGCTTACCTGTGTATTCCAGACTGTAGTACCACAGACTGACGCTCTCTGTAGATCCAGTTGTTTTTTCTACAATCTGGTTGTTTAAACAAAACCTCTCTCTTTCTCTCTCTCTCTGTCTCTCTCTCTCTGTCTCTCTTTCTCTCTCTCTCTGTCTCTCTCTCTCTCTGTCTATCTCTCTATCTGTCTCCATCTCTCTCTCTCTCTGTGTCTCTCTCTCTCTCGCTGTCTCTGGCTCTCTCTCTATCTCTGTCTCTCTCCCTCTCTCTCTCTGTCTCTCTCTCTCTGTCTGTCTCTTTCTCTCTCTGTCTCTCTCTCTCTCTCTGTCTCTCTCTCTCTCTCTCTGTCTATCTCTCTATCTGTCTCCGTCTCTCTCTCTCTCTGTGTCTCTCTCTCTCTCGCTGTCTCTGGCTCTCTCCCTCTCTCTGTCTCTCTCCCTCTCTCTCTCTCTGTCTCTCTCTCTCTGTCTGTCTCTCTCTCTGTCTCTCTCTCTCACTCACCATGCAGCCACCTGTGAGCTCCACTGTAAAGCAACAGCAGATTTTTCGTTATTCAGCATCTAATACAGCCTATTACAACAGCCTGTATGGAAAGAGCCATGTGTTGTCATTCATTGCATGATGTGAATGTAGACAGCTTATGAAAAAAAAAAAAAATCATTACCACCAGACAGCTTGCATCACCCTCACTACTTTTCTGTTAAAAATGTATTTACCCGTGGTCAGTGTATGTTTTACAGTAGAAGGTGACTTCTAACAGCAAGAGTGCCAGTGAAGGACGCTAAGAATTGTGCGACCTCATATTTTAGATAATAGACTAGTTGTAGTTATGTCAACCACAAGACAGTTTAATAGTTAATAGCTGTTTGTTGTTCATATTATAGTAACCAATTAAAAGTAGAGGTGGGAATCACAGAGTAATTCATGATATGATACATGATATTTGGCCCGTGATGATGATAATAATATTATGATACAGCGATTCTGTGATAACTGACATATTGCAAGACAATCATAATAATATGACACAATATCAATATCTTCTCTTGAAGAACACAAAATGCATACATCGCATACATGAATAAGAAATGTCCCATCCATGTTGTAAAAGCCAAGGCGGGTTAAGACTTTAGACTTGAATGTGGCTGGCGCAAATGTTAACTTTAAATCTTTTCATCACTGTTCAACGTTATTGCGCTGTTAGCTTCTCCTTCCAATTTATTTCCGTACCCACCATCTAAACATGCATGTCAGGCACAGTAGTTAAGGTTGGCCCAATGTAGCAGCGCGCTCAGACCTAGCAGCTAAGGACTAACCCTCCACTCTAACCCTGAAATTTCATTGTACAAATATTGTGTAATGACACTAAAGCTGCTTTTTTTTTTTTTTTTTAAACATCGATATATGGTGCCAGCAATTCGATTAATGTGTCTCACGTGTCAGGACACCGATATATCACTATATAGAGTTTTGTTGCACGCCTAATTAAAAGTAGTATTAATAGTTATCACAAGTGAGTGACTGATAAGTCGTAAGTCCTCACACTGCTTCTAAAGATTTACATGTTAAAACTTTAAGGGCACACAATGGATTGTTACATTCATTAGATAATCCACGGATACACAGGCATACTTTTGGACCTTACAGTACTTCAGTTATAAGCTCTTCCATTTTGGAATTCTGAACAGGTAAATTTTTCCACAAAAAAAGTGGATTTCAAAGGTTCAGCATGATAGTGCTTTGAGCTCAATGCTTAAAGGGGAACATGAATAAACGTTAATGTCTGCATCAAACTGTATAGCAGTCCATCTATTAGCTGTTGAGACATTTTACTCTGAATCACAAATGTCACCAGGATTCATCCTCGTGTAACCAGAAATGTCTGTAGTAAGTCTAAGGGGCAGCTTACACAATGCAAGTTTTGCATCAAACAGTAAACTGTTGTTGCGGTTTGGCCTTTCTTTTTACATGACAGTGGTGTGTTGGCGCTCCAGAAACCACAAACTTTTGAAACCAGGTTCCATAGTGGAATCTTTTGAAACCACAACCTTCTTTTTGGCTGTATAAACTGGCAAAACAAAAACCCTGTGAAATCGGTGACTAAGCTAATGCTAATGCTAGCACAAGTTAATGCATTCCACAATAGTCACTGCCAAACTCTAAACCCTCCACAGTGCAACCAAAGCAGGTCAAATATAACAACAGTCTACTGAGGTGAAATTAAGCGTTCATAGAATACTTTTAGAAGTCAGACTACGGCTGATTTTCTTTAAGTTTTGGCTGCTTAGAGCTTAGCAGCAACAGGAAGTAAACCAATTCAGCAGCTCCGACTACCAACCTGACATGCATACTACAGTACTTTCGATTGTTAATGTAAATACAGAGTTTTTTTGAAGACTCAAAGGAAAACTTAAGGATTTTAGTAGGGCTGCTCTCGCCTAAAAGTGGCCTAAGAGCAGTCTTTCCAATAGTTACAGAGTTATTTCTTCAGTGCTGGACTGGTGGACTGACAGACCAAGATTGCCACAGAGCCAAACAGCTAACATGACCTAAATTTGCCTCAATTATCCAGTTTTCATGGCAGTATAATCAGCTGAACTTACGAATGGTTGTGTTTTCATTATCTTAAAAGAGCTTTTTACATCTATAAGGGGAGCAAGTCCTTTTCCATGTCATGATTTTTATTCTTCTGCCCAGTCTGTGACATACTTCACAGTGCAGGTATGGTCTCCTTGTAACAGTATGTGTAAAGCTTTCTGTACATGCGTTCCCGTGGTGTTGAGAGACATGCTGTGAGGCAATTTAATTTGAAGGGCCGACTGATTGGTAGCGAAACCTTATTTTCCAAGTATTGATCCTAGGGGCAGCGTGTAAAATGCAAAAACCTCGGCAAGACGGATCTGCTGTCATGTCTTACAGTAGAAATCAGGCAATCAATGTCACATACCTCCACTGGGGCCTGTATGAGCCTAATTCCACTCATCAGCACTAAATAGTGAAAACCCGTGGGTTCATCAATCATCAATTCAAGGAGCACTCTTTAGTTAATAGTCCGGTCTTTACCCACTGAACAGCCACTGCATTTATCTAAGCGAGCCAGCAGATACTCCCTCAATGTGACACAGGGAGGAGATGGGAACAATATGTTTCTCTGTTCTTGGTCTCGCTCAGCTTGCTGCACTGTAATTCCCAATTTGGGGCTGTCGGCTATCAAGATTTGAAATTGAAGTTTGCAGCAAAGATTGATTATCTCTAACCTCCACGGTTTACATTTAATTGGTCAGTTTTGTAGAAAATTGAATGCTTGACTGTAGAGGTCAATATTTCCTAAATTATATAGATGAGTAATGTCTTATGATGCATCATTTCACCCAATACAGACATTTGTTCTTGTATTGGCAGTAGGGTTGGGCGATGTCTTCCAAACTGGCCATTGAAAATTTGCGCCATGAAACATCGCGATGGATGATTTTTCTCTTGTATTTCATTGTTGCAACTGCTCATTCTGTATTTAAGTATTACTTATTGATCTTTCCTTATTAGTGCACAACTTCTCTTCTGCCACCTTTATGTCACTTTGTAAAATACATCCTGTTTGATGCAGAGTGCGCTCTGCTCTGCGCTGCTCAGAGAGAGAGAGAGTAGAACAAGAGAGGCAGCACAAAGCAGTGTTAATGAGAAAGACGGTGAATCAGAGAAATAAAATGTTAATTTCTGATAGTTTGGCAGCAGCTGAGTACAAATAAAAACAGCTAGAACGTCACACTGATGTGTATTTTTGGAGGAAACTAATGTCACAGCACTTTGCGTCTCACTCCGTTAACTGTGTCGGTAACATTCCATCGTCACTTTGTTAATCATGTAATCAATGTAATGTTATGTCGTCAATCTGTTAATTGTGATGGTACTTTGGGAAATAAGTGTGTTGGATATGAATTAATATTATAATTAATATAAATGGCTGTTACCTTAGGGTGTGTCCATGTGTGTGTGTCCTTTTTTTTTTTGTGTGTATGAGTGAGGATGGAGAGATGTGCGGAAAAGAAGGGACAGCACTATGACAGGCTCATCATACCAACTAACATTACAGAGTGAGTTTTATGTCTATTGAACGCTTCTCTTACCATGTTAATGTGTAAAAATGGTCCATAAAAAGTTCTGGCGCTGCTGGATTGCAACTGCATGTGAGTCTGTGAATCTGACTGTGCCTTAGGCAGCTCTGCAGGGAGGGGAGGGGCGCCTTTTAAATCATGATGTGGCAGTCATTACCGTCCATCAGCCCAACCCTAATTGGCAGGGTCATCTCATTCACATCTTGGGCCTTAAACTGAGGCCTCTCGTACACAGGGGTAGCTGGAAACCTGCTGTGCATAAGAATATACATTAATGTAACAATTTTAGCATCTAATCATTCAAAAATATGTTTAAAAGGCACTGGAAAGCAATGGAAGATGTAGATTACTGAGTGTACTAAAATGCACCATAGATTCTCAGTCACTGTGTGTGCCAAACCTTATACAGATGGATTTGTCTTTCCGTAAGCAGCACCAAAACACTGGAGACAATCGTCCTATAGTCTATTTTTATACAAACATTTACTTGCCTGTGTGGCAGTGAGCCTTCTGAGAGTTGCTCTTTAATTTTTCTGACCCTGCTGGTGAATGATTAAAGTAGGCCAACTACGTGTCTTCTGTCTTCTGTGCATTGGTAACCCATGGGAACAGGACATCATCTCCTTAAACAAATTACACACCAGCTGACAGATGTTCTTTTCTCTCCTCCCTAGGTAACAAGTGTCCACGCCTCAAAGTCGGACATTGTGAAGTCGGGAAGTCCCAAATCCACATTAAAGCATATATGGACAGAAAGCAGTAAGGATATGTCCATAAGTAGGCTGCTGTCACAGACTCTGCATGGCAAAGAGAACAGTACAGCGCTGGACCTTCGCTATGACACTCCAGAGCCGTACTCTGAGCAGGACCTGTGGGACTGGCTGAGGAACTCCACGGACTTGCAGGACTCGCGGCCGCGGGCTAAACGGCGGCCAATGGTCAAGACTGGAAAGTTCAAGAAGATGTTTGGCTGGGGAGATTTTCACTCTAACATCAAGACGGTCAAACTCAACCTTCTGATCACTGGTAAGATTGTGGATCATGGCAACGGCACCTTCAGTGTCTACTTCCGCCACAACTCCACCGGCCAGGGCAATGTGTCCGTGAGCCTGGTCCCTCCAACCAAGATAGTGGAGTTTGATGTGGCGGCACAGCAGTCTGTCATTGACGCCAAGGACTCAAAGTCCTTCAACTGTCGCATAGAGTACGAGAAGGTGGAGAAGGGCGCCAAGAACACGCTTTGCAACTTTGATCCCTCCAAGACCTGCTACCAGGAGCAGACCCAGAGCCACGTCTCCTGGCTCTGCTCCAAACCTTTCAAAGTCATCTGCATCTTTATCTCCTTCTACAGCACCGACTACAAACTGGTGCAGAAAGTTTGCCCGGACTACAACTACCACAGTGACACTCCCTACTTCCCATCCGGTTGACACTCTTGTACCTAACATACAGTGGACAAGTGGAGCACACACTGGGGCTTTGATCCATTCCAGAGAAGCGTGTATGTTAGTCGTACTGCCCCTAAATATCCATATGAGAGTGTCCGCCATCCCAAACTATTTACCAATGTATTGTCCTTATTTATTTTTTAGTTCTTAACTTGCTAAAAATTTGGTATGTAGGACGTGATACGTTTAATAAATAATGTTTAACATGATTATTATCAGTTCGAATTTATTCCTTAATTATGTTTTGTCTTTGATGAACAATGTGTAGATAGCAGGGACTTATTTGTCCATTTGGGATTGCCCTTTGTTGTTTAGTTCACTCTTCTTTTCAAACTTGATGTTATTTGTTTTATTTTTTATCATATCCCAGCACAATACTTTAACTCTCTGGACTACAATATAATGGACTGTTTGCCCCTGCTGTGCTATTTACGCTCTGCAGATTATCCTGCATAACTGGAAAACAAAAATAAATCCTCATTTAAAAAAAAATAAAAAATAAACAAAATTCTCAGACATTTTTACAAAACCTGCAAGGCAGCTGAAGAGGACAGTGATGATTTAAATGTGAGCTTGATGCTTTTAGAAATGTACGGTTGTTCCGACCTTTGTAGTGGTGCGCTGGAACTGAGCAGGCTTCTTTCTCAGGCAAGATTCAGTCACGAGACGAAATGTGTCGACGTGGTCCGATGGTGTAACAGTGACTGTGTTTACATGGGCTGCAATAATCCAACTATTGACCTTATTCTTAATAAGACAGTATTTCAGTTAAGGTGTTTACGTAAGTTGCTTATAGAATATTCCATTTATATTCTCGTTTACATGTTACAGAGCATAGTCTGACTAATGACTCACGAGATGCACGCCTACCCCACGTCATACGTTAGATATTCTCGCGGGATTTGACACTGAAACCAGAAGTCAAACAACAACTTCCCTCAAAATATCTTCCGTCACAATATCTAACATGATGTTAGTTTTTGCCTAACCCTAGAAATGTTGGGACTTCCTTTTAACAGTGCTGTCAGTCATCTTTTCTTCTGAGGCAAGCTGTAAACTTGTTGCCGTTATGCGTTGTCAAGCAGTTTGACGCTGTAAACTATGTGTCACTGGTGCAAAATGCTGCAAAAACTCTAATAGCACGGCATAGTGCGATTAAGGTGTATACATGTGAACAATAATGTGACTAAAACTGGAATACTCCACGTCTTAATTGGATTAGTGCTTACTCCGACTATGACCTTACTAGGAGTAAGATAACCAGGAAATGCTGTTTACATGGTAGTGTCTTATTCAGAATATTGTCTTAATCGGGTTAATATCGGAATATTGGTGTCCATGTAATTGTAGTGACTGTCTATCTTCAGCTGTCATCAGAGTGCTCCTGCTCGTGCAGCTCGATGCTGAGTTTGTCGGGTGATTGGTTTGTTCTCGGCTGACAGAATGTTTCATGACCTGACTGACTGATGGTCATTCGTGGGGAATGGGGCTTGCTCATTGTCACTTAATATATCAAATGTAATGTATTGAATTCTATATCTTAGAGCCTAATTTGTATGAATGGTTTGTATTGTACATAGTTTATCCCAACTGCGCTGCTTCTGTACATGCCCCCCATGAGCTGTGTGTTAACCCCCGACTCGCTGAATCCTCTTGTTCACTCCATTTATGCTTGTTCTTGGTTCCTCTTACAAAGAAAATGATGTTGCTGCCATAGATGTGAATTTCATGAAAACAGCTATCCTGTGCAGAAGCTGTATACTGACTAAATATAATAAAAATACTCATTGAAAATTTCTTTTTTTGGGGGGGGGGGGGTTGGAAGTGTACATATGAATTAAAATATACAGTAAATTTTATCAGTTGGATGTTGGTATGTGTGAGTTCTTTACGTGATATTATTCGTTTAAGTTTGGTGACATGTCACTATGCAACAACACCAGGCTCCAGTGTATATGCCAAGATTACAACAAAATGGCCTCCAGTTGCCCTGATTTATAGAACTTTATATTTATTTATTTATTTATTTGGGGGAGGGGTCATTTGGTTGTCTGTTAATCTGTGACCTCAGGAATCCATTTGCTGATTGTACAACCCTGCTGGCCAGGGTGTGGAATCACAACTTGGACTCGAGTCAGACTCCAGTCACAAATCTGATGGACTCGACTTGACAATATCATAAAAGACTTACAACTCGACTTGGACCTGACCACCAGTGACTCGTGACTTCACTCAGACTTGAGCCTTATGACTTGAAAATCCTTGAGATATTAACAGCCTTGGATTCTTAGTATATTTTATAATTTGTTCCTCTACAAAGAAGTTGGTATAACATCATAAACGTACTGCTGGCTGGTAGAACACGTTCTCACATGCACACACACATATACACACACACTCCATAAAGAAGATGAGTAACAACAACTATATCTAGAACATGGTCATTGTTTTGTTTTAACATTTTTTTATTTCATTTAGAAAAAACAACATAGAAAATCCCTTTAATAGTTCAGTCTGGTGTGGTGCTGGGTAGTGCTTTACCCCGAGTTCAATGTCTGCATTCATTTTTTGTCTCATTAAGTTCAGTCTCACTGGTCTTGTTTTAAGAAGTAAATTAAAAAAATCAAGGAGGATTCACAATTTGCATAAATTTTATAGATTATTACTTACTCATTAAAATGGATTTCACTTGGTGAAGAGTACTTGGACTTGACTCGGGACTTGAGAGCAAAGACTTGAGACTTACTTGTGACTTGCAAAACAGTGACTTTGTTCCACCTCAGGCATTCTCTGACAGTCAGGACGTCCTGTACTGTGGGCAGCATTTAACGGTCCTAGGGGTAACTTCAAATGATCACCGTGGAGAATCATGATCTTCTCTTCTGGAGTTCAGCACATTAATAAAGCAGTAATATTGATCCAAAAACAAATTTATAATTTAATTATTCCGATGTGACACTAAAATTTAACTGTTAACTGACACTGTCTGCTTTTCATTCATAATTTACAACTTTGAGACTGTTAGCAGATTAGCAGCAGATTTGCAAACCACCAGAACCCAAATTTGATTGCTTATTTTTTCCATGTTGATTGTTTGCAGATATGGTTTTTAGTCATTTGCAAAGATTTGAATGCATTTTTTCCTATATGGTATTATTACAGCTGACACCAATGCAGCACCATCACTGTTCACTGTCAATCCCTTTTTCTGCATTTCTCTTCACCATTTAACATTCCAACAATGATTTTTCGGTATAAAGAGCACAAAACACCGACACTGAATAAAAAATGTGCAATATAGAATCATCCAATTTTAGTGTTGGTAGTGTAGAGATGTTTGGATGGATGTCACTGATGGAGTAATGTCATAAAATCTGTACAGTCCCCAAAACACTTCCTGACCAATGATCAGTCTGAGCTGAGGCGTCAGCAGGTAAAAATCACAGTTTGACTCAGTAAACAGCAGCTGGAGTTCAACATTTCTTTTATTTTGAGCTTTTATTGTTGCTTTTCCCACAGTTGACAACCCTGAGTCACTTCAAAGATGTTGTACATGAATTCTACAATTTTTGTTTTTATTCAGATACTTAGAGTAATAATTACCAGGAGGTTGGTAAAGTTTAAACCAACCAAAAAAGCCATCCTTTAGAGCTATGTAACATAATACCAAAATTTTACTCAATGATATGTCTGGAAACATTTTTAAACAGCATCACAGTATTACAGTGAATAAAACTGCAAACAAACACACAGGACACAGAGGTGTTGGGCTTTTATAAATAGACAACAAGAAAATGAAAGACATCAGTCTGGATTTATGATCCTGCAGCATAAAAAAAAATCTAATGTTTAGTCACTGAGTGCCAAAGTCAAGCCCCCCTGCTTCTGGGCCAGGGAACCTTAATTTGGAACGAATTTGAATGGTAGTGAATGTAGAGGGACAAATTATTTTTTGATCCTGTTTGGCTTGTGCCCTGAACTACACATATGATGGTTAACAATTTAAAAGAAAATTTTTCAGGTAAAGAAAGTTGAATTTTGTCATCAAACAGTAAAGTGAAACAACGTTTTTTGTGAGACCGCTCAGTGAACTACATGTCTTGTCTCGGACAATATACGTCATCAATACAGACATGGCCGTCAGCTCGGCAGATTTCACAGCGTTTTTCCAGGATGAGGGGAAAAATATTACAAGGGGTGAAAACCGTTATAAATCAGGTTATGTTGAGAGCTGCAGCTACTCGAAGGGCGAGTTAGTCGGTTCTGTAAGTCAGAGGAGAGAAAATGTTATGACGTCAGTTATGCGACTGGTGTTGTCGTCTTTATAATTGCGTATTTTCACAAACTCATACATCGACCGTTTGACGACAGAGACTTTGTTCATGTGGAAAATTGACGAATGTCATATGTGTAATTCAGGGCACAGAATTAAAAAATAATTTTCCTTTCCCCATCGACTACCATTTATATTTTTCCATGCTAAGGTCCCATGGGGTCCACTGAAAAGGGCGGGACTGAGGGTGTGTTCAGACCAAAAGTGAGAACACGATGTTGTAGGGGAAATAGGCCTCTGGATAATTTTGCACTCGTTATGAATTTGGGGCACCACCTTTTATTGAAGGAAATTTATCATTAACTCATTAATAATTCAGTAGATGAGTTATTAACTTATTATCACATTTATACATTATGAATCAATCTCATTACCTGGGTTATGAATTCTCCATACAGTCATCTTTGTTTT
>JAPZDX010000008.1:23335514-23346852 GCA_029783625.1 Naso annulatus | reverse complement strand
CACATTTTTGTGTGTGTGTGTGTTGGGGGGGGGGTATTAGTAGCACACATATTAAATTTATATGTTCATCTACAGGTTTACAGAATTCACCAAATCAAAGAAAGGGACTACTGGACAAGGACAGAGCAGCATTGACTTTTTTTTGCAGGGAAGGGGAGTACAAGTTTATCACCCAAGGCAGAAGGCTATCACTGAGTCAATAATTCATGACCTAATTATCTCATGTAATCTGCCACTGTCTTTAATTGAGCAGCCTAGCTTTAGAAACTTCATGGCAGTGGTAGACAAGAAATATTGTCCAGTCAGCCGGGCCACAGTAACACGGAATCTGAGTGAACAAGCAGCAGAAAAAGAAGCAAAGATCAAATCTAAACTGGAGAAAACAGACACAGTGTCTGTCACAGTGGACATTTGAACAGATAGAGTGATGCGGGGCTTTTTAGGAATCACTGCCCATTTCATGGAGCTAGACTATAGCACCCCAAGTCTCCAGTCAGTTCTATTGGCATATGAATGATTTACAGGGTCTCACACAGGTGAGAGGATTAGTGAAAAATTTGAAGACGTGTGACAAATTCAACATAAAACACAAATTAGACTACATTATCTTAGATAATGCATCAAACATGAAGAAAGCTTTTACTGTGTGCTTTCCCTCTGCCAAAAGTGAAGGTGATGAGCTGGAAAATAGTGAGCTCTGGGAGGACGTCAATGAGGATTACCAACAAGACGTTGAGACCATCCAGAGCAGCTGCCGGCAAAAACGCCTTCAGTGCTTTGCACATACATTGCAACTTGTTGTGCGAGATGGACTTAAAGAAACCAAAGTTCTCAACGGTGCAATGGCAAAAGTAACAAAATTCTGTAGTCTACTGCTTTCCACTTGTGGACTGAAAGAGGCATTTGAAGCAGTGTATGGTGCTAACCGCAGTATCCCCTCTGCTGTAGCAACTAAATGGAACAGCACTCTGCGCCTTGTCGAAGCAGTCACTGGCTTGGATCCTCAAAGCCTGAATTCACTCTTAGAATCCCAAGGTCATAAAGGCCTGTGTTTGTCAGCCAGAGAATGGGGTCAACTGCAAGAACTTGTGGAAGTTTTAGCCCCATTTCTTCAAGCAACTGACCTTACTCAAGGGGAGAAAGTTGTGACCCTTAGTGCAGTCCTTCCTTGTGTACTATCACTTAACAGCCATCTCACCAGGATGCTGACTGCTACTCGCCACCTGGTGGGTTTAGTGAAAGCACTGCAGATGTCCATTAAGCACTGTTTTCAAGGCATATTTGTGAATGTCAGAATGGATAACTCACACAAACCAGCAGTTCATCTTCCATTTGGGGACACTGTCTATATGATGTCTGTATTACTGGATCCATCATTCTGCCTTTTTTGGCTAGAGCAAGATGTCCAAGCACCAGATGAAGTGAAGAGTGAAGTTAAGGAGATGATAATCGGTAGGTATACACACCATTTCCAAATATATATTACATTCATTTTGTGCATAACCAAAGATTCCAAGTACATTACTGTATTCTAGCAATACGAAATGTGTCAATATACTAATTGACAATGTATATCAGTGGCATAATCTGACACTGTAACTAAATGCTTTTTGATTGCCCTTTTCCAGACCTGGTCTCAGCTGAGGCTCAAAAAGTGACTGTGCATGACAGCAGTAGTGGAGACAATGATCAGGAGGGGTCACCACCAACTAAAACTCTGCGTCTTTTCTCTGGCTACCGGAAGAAACACACCAAGAAAAAGTATGGCCCATGGTTCATCTGTCAGGGCTGAGCTCATCTGCTATATCCAGGTGTCATCAGATGAAGATGAAGTGGACTGTTTGGAGTTTTGGAAAAGGCAGTCCAAGGCCTTCCCAAGGCTCTATCATGTGGCTATGAGAGTGCTTGCAGTGCCAGCCACTAGTGCACCAGTGGAGAGGGTGTTTAGCCAAGGTGGACTTATCATGCGTCCCCACCGTGCAAGTCTGTCAGCAAAGACACTGTCAAATTTGATGTTTTTGAAATGTAAACATTCTGTTGTGTAAAAATTTTTCAGGGAGGTGAAAGGGGTTTTAGAGAGCCACGTTTTTCATTTTTAAGTTAGTACAACTTTTAATTTACTTGCACCATGGTTGGTGTGTTTTTTTCATTTTGTTGTATTTTACAGCATTGTTAAAATACAGTTATCTCTTGTTAAAGAAAATACTGTTATGTTTTTTCAGGAAGGTGAAGGGTTTTGGAGAGCCAGTTTTTCATTTTTAAGTCAGTAATTCAAACTAGTACAACTTATAATTTACTTGCACCATGGTTGGTGTGTTATATTCTTTTTGTTGTTTTTTACAACTCTTGTTGAAGAAAAATACAGTTATGAAATTGAAACAATTCTTAGTTTGTGTTTTTTCCACATCACATTGCAGTAGATTCTATATAGTGAACCAATCATCAATACTTATACTGTCTTATATAGAGGATTTTACAGCTCTTACAGAATTTTAATTTGATTTAGTGTTGGCGAGAGACTTGAGACTTGACTTGGACTTGCAAAAAATGACTTGTGAACACCTCTGGTCTGTGGTGGTGGCTGCACAGCCTCCTGATTTCCCAAACTATGGGGCGGGCCATGGGTCAGAACGTGTGTGTGTGTGTGTGTGTGTTGCCCACCCTACTGTATGGACCAGAATTCTGGACCACGTTCAGCAGGCACCTGAAGGTGCTAGAGGCACATCATCAAAGGAGCCTCTGGAAAATCTTCAAAATAACCTGGGAAGATGGACACACCAACACCAGTGTCCTGGAGGTGGCTAACATTCCAGCTATCACTGCAACCATCGCCCAACACCGGCTCAGATGGACATGCCTGACTCCTGCCTTCCAAAACAAGTCCTATACTTCCAGCTTCTCCCAGAACAATGAACCCCAGGAGGTCCAAAAAAAAAAAAAGATGCAAGCACAAGATCAAAGCAAACATCAAAAACTGCCACAAAGACCCAGAAGCCTGGGAGGACACAGGTACCAACAGGGCTACCTGGAGAAAACTTGTCCAGGAAAGAGCTGCACTGTACAGTAACGATCTCCGCCATGCTGCAGAAGACAAGCACAGACTCAGAAAAGAGAGAGCTTCCACAAAAAGGCCCGAATTAAACCCACGACCATCGCTGCCCGTCCCTGCACACACTGCACCGAACTATACACCTCCAGGATCAATCAATCAATCAGGTCACTTTGCCCGCCTGAAACACACGAGGACCGAGAAGGAGGACAGTCATACTCGACCCTGAGGGACTGCCAGTGATGGTGTGTGTGTGTGTGTGTGTAAGCAAACATTTAATTAATGAACAAATTCTCAAGACAACCCTTCAATAAAAACACCAAACTATTTCCAATTTGTTGTTGTGATCTCATTTACTGCTCATAATTATGAATAACAGAACACAATGACTTTACACAAATATTTACACACTAATATACAAAGCAAACATGCATATTGTTTGCTTTACATCACAAACATGGAGGTAATTAACATTTTTGATTAGTAAGTAAGTGATGATAGTTATCCTACATGACATACAAGCTCCATCAGTTGAGTTAAACAGTCATGAAGTCATGGTTATTTAGTTGTGCTGCTTGTTTGTTTACATGAGGAGGCTGGAAACAGTGTGATGATAAGAGAGAAAAACTACGTCTTGCAATGAAGGAGCACAGAGATGTCTAGAAAGTGAAAAAAGCACTGCACTGTCGGAATATGACAGCTAATCCATCAGAGAAATGGAGGCTGTGTCTACATCGCCAAGGAGAGAGTGCCGGGAAGTTTTATAAATAGTCTCGCCTTTTAAAGAAATTTGGAAGTTGTCAGACACATGCCATCTGCATTTTCTGAGAATACCTTCAATAGAGGCACTCTTTGAACATGAATGAAACATCATAACATACAACATGGCAGAGCTGAAAGCTTATCTGGAAATGACTAGATCTCCTACTGCACCGAGAGGAGTACATTCACAGCCAGTAACACAGTGTCAAGGTGCCAGGGCTAATGAATCGAGTTTCCATGACACCTATTAACCTTGCTAATACTTATGCTGTGTGTGTGTGTTTATGTGATTGATTATGTGTGTGTCACTGTGATTTGTGAGCATCTATCTTTTGTGCAACAGCTAACAAAAATTCTCCAAATGCTCTGATTCATGCTCTGCAAAGGGGCCGAGTTCAGTGGAGAGTCTGTGAACTGGTCAACTGGTAAACAGAATCACTCGAGCTTTGTTCAGACAACCAGCCCAGATCAGATTTTTGGCACATCCAGATTGCATCTTGATTTATTTTTAATAGTCTGAGCAGCAAAAAACCAAAATCCAATTTTGGCAAATCAGATCGAAACGACATTTGGACGTGGTTTTAAATCTGATTTTTATAGATTCAAGATTCATTTATTTGTCCTGAGGGAGACTGTCTTGGACATGAGGCTGTCACATAACAATATATACCATGATCTTGGTGAATACTCAGTTCTGATTGGCTGGAGGGTGCCACTAAACTTGAAAAGCAGAAACCTATGGAAATCTTGAAGTAGTTCAAGTCAAACAGTCTGTTCATTGTTCCAAATTAATGTGTTGCAGCTGCTTTAGAAATAAATTTCAAAAATATCTGAATATTTTATTTCTAACATTGATTGAGGTCCTGCAGTGCAATATCCTCTGAGGACCACAGGATGGCGCTCATAACATACATGCTGCAAAAAGTAGCTTACACTCAGGGTTTAAAAAAAGCGGTCAAACTAAGGGTGCACTGACACTGCCTGAGCATGTTTGACTCCCAAAGTCCAGTTTGTTTGACTAGTGTGAGCGCTCTGTACCGTCTCCGAACACGGCACGCTTTGTCGGCCCTGGAAGAGGTAGACTTCAGCACGGTACAGATGCACATGCACGAGCACAGGGTTGTTTGTGGGGGATACACCTTAAATTCAGACAGAAAACAACAAAGTCTGGATAAAGAGCAGCTGAAAAATCTGAGACTGTCTTTTAGATCCCGCATACCAGGGAACAATTTAAAAATTTTATTACAAGATGAAAAGAATGATGGTAAAAATACAGGTCGCACTCCGTAGATCAGGCAAGCCAAGCGTGCTCAGGCAGGTTAGACTGGAGCAATGTGAGTGCAGGCCAGCAGGGGAGAGGGGAGGGGGGACATCCGTGCTTCTGCACGGTACGGAGCAACTGAGCCGAGTGTGAGTGCACCCTAAGTGTCCGCTGGCTAAACTATCTGAATGGTTTTGTTATGAAAAGGTGAGTAGGCCCTGCATTTGATCTGAAAAAGGTTGGTAACTGCATTAATGTGCATTTAGCCACTAGCACACAGTCCTGTTTCACTGTCATCTCTTCAGTCCTGTACCGTAACTTCAGGCTGCAGCCGATAATACCGATGTTCGGCAGTCATTTTCTCAATTAAATTTGTTATTAATTTGGAACCAATGACATGGCTGACTGGCCAGCTAGACCTGTTGTTAAACATACTGGCCAGTTACACTTACTGTTTGTGCGCAATGTAACTGACTTTGAATATAGCGAGCATAACATTAGCTCCGTGGCTAACAGCTGAGCGGACTAGTTTATCTCCCGTGGCTATGTCATATTTATGGCCCATCCTATTTAATAGAGTACTGAACTACGTTTTCATTACATAAGAACCTTATGTGATTGTAATGATTATTCCAGTTATTATACAAGCTCTCAGGTGTTGCCAGGGAAACAGAGTTGTTGCTTGTTTAAAACTTTCAATTTTGACCGCAAAACACATGAAAATATCAAATAATGGTCTAATTATTATTTTCTTTGGTAAGTGACCAGACGAGTCTATGTAATTCTGCTTTCAGCTTCGCTGTAAGATTCCCAAACCAAGCAGCCATTCCATGTCTGAATTTACTCTCTATCACAGCATGATAAAACACCAACATCATCTTCTGTTCACCTCCAAAAACTTTGAGTCTTCACAAAAAATAAAGTCATTGCTGGCTCCGACTGCACACAGAGTTCACATGCACATCCCAAAACAGATCAGAATCAAAATGTACCTCCGAGTATTTGTAAGAATGAACCTGAGCGATACAAGCGTTATGGACTGGAAGTGAAGATTGATCTCCTGGGTGACCTGGAACAAAAATTGTTTCCTCTGTTTTTTTAACATTAACAATGAGATGATGGTCATCATACCATTGCACAAAGTTTTTTTACCTCTGTGGTTTAGACTGAAATGTCTGTAGCCCCTTTTACACTGTCAGTGCGGGTTTAATGCACCTCTGACTCGCCTCATTGGTCTGTTTAAATAGCACTGACGCAGGCTGGGGGTCTGAGTTGCACCACCAATAATTCGCCTTCAGAGGTAGTATCAAAGTGGAGCGGGTCAAGTGGCACCTGTGTAAATGGGAGACCCAGTAGGGCGAGTCAGGGGCAGGCATTTATCTTGGCAGAGGAGAAATAAACTCAAAGGATTAAACAGAATTAGGACAGAATCACATTTATGACTGTTTCACATTGTTGTAAGATTTTTTCTTCTGTTTTTTTTAAAAAAAAAAAGATATTTTTGGGGGCTTTTTGTGCCTTTATTATACAGGACAGCTGAAGAGTGGAAACAGGGGAGAGAGAGGGGGAATGACATGCAGCAAAGGACCACAGGCGGAATCAAACCCAGATCGTCTCTGGTCGCACACAGCTGACATCTCATTGGTTACGCTTTGAAAGGTCAGTGGCAAACTAGGTCAAAGTTCAAATAATTTGAACTTGAAAAAGTTCAAATTATTTGAACTTTGAGCGAAGTGGTCGGGGGGGAATCTGAGTGGTGCGCAACGCCAAGGGTAGCGGTGTTGCTCAGTCAGGCGGTTCCGCTCTCTCCATAGAAAAACAATGGGACAGCCAGCGCAAAGCGGTTTTACTGCTGATCATGTGTAGAGGCCTTAACAGAAAATAACTTCTCTAGTTCTACATGATGTTGTAATAAATACATAAAATAAATGAAACGTGCACATTTAAATGTCCCCTAATTAGTCCTAAATGGGTAGTGATTGACACTGCGGTTAAACGGAAAACCGTTTTAACTGAACAACCCTAGAACACGTATGTGTAATAAAGCTAAAGGCCTCTGAATCGCTGCCTCCCAAACTAGATGGCTTCTGTTTGTGTGTGTCCACTAGTCCCAGGATGGCAGTGTCTTTAGAAATCCTGATGATAAAAGTGCTGGGATGACTGTTTGTACAATCATTTGTGTATACAGTGAACTGACAGATCCCTGTGGTACACCTGTGTTGATCATTTCAGACTCAGACAGTGTTTAGCTCACATGGTCCTGCTGGGTCCTGTTGGCCAAGAATGAGTTAACCACCTGATGACATATGGGCTGACAGACCTCTGTATGAGTTTACTAAAAATGATGTGTGGCTACAGAGTATTAAAAGCAGAGTTGAAGGCCACAAACAGCAATCTAGCATAGGCCTTGGGATTTTTAAGATGTTGCAAAATAAAGTGCATTGTTGTTAGTATTGCGTCATCAGTGCCATGATTGTTTTTATGAGCAAACTGATGAGATCATCCTGGTCTTATGTGTTGGACTTTAACTCCCATACCATCAACTTTTCCAGACGCGTCATGACATTTGAGGTCAGGACTACAGATCTGTAGTTGTTATTTTCTTTAGGGATAAGTTTTTTTGGAAGAGGAGTGATGATTGCTGTTTTCCAAAGAGACGGAACTGTGTGTGAATCAACTGATCTTTGGAAGACAGAGGCCCAGGCCGGTGTAAGTTCCTCTGCACACATCTTTAAAAGAAAGGCTGAGACACTGTGGGGCCTTTTGCCTTGTTGGAGTTGACTGTCTTAAAAAATGCCAGTGACATACCCGGGACTTATGTGTATCCTTGAAACACAATCATTAATTGTCATGGTGCTGATGAAAGTATCGCGTTCAACAGAGAAATCGTGTCAATCATACCTCGTGTAGAAGTTATTCGAGTCATTTTCCACTTTTAGGAGTCATATTTGTAATGAATTTCATAGTGGTCCACATCTTTCTCGTCTTATTTGCACTAAAGTCCTTCTCAGCTGATTCTTTGCGTTGATTTTTAGCTTCTGTTTAAGTTCTTGTTGTGCTGATCTTAACTGCTCTTGGTCCTTATTCCTGAATGCAAGCCTCTTGTGTTTGATACGGTCCTTGACGTTGTCAGTAATGTCGGACTTGTTGTTGGGTTTTATTAAAGTTTTATTGTCTTTTGGGGTATCACCACATCAACACAGAGGTTAATAGAAGCTGTTATGGCTTCTGTGGATTTGTTCAAATGAGACTCATGAAAGACGTCCCAGTCTGTGCTCAAGTAACGCCCCTTCAGGGTTTCAATGTTGTCATTAGACCAGACTTCAACAGTTATAACAAAAGGTCTGCTTTTCTTAAGGACTGGACGGCAGATGGGAATGAGCTGAACAGTGTTACGGCCAGCACTGGGCAGTGGTGGTTTGACTCTGGCTGTGTATGTGCTTTGTAGATGAGTCTTCAGTCCAGACGCCCCGCACATTTAAATCGGATATCAGAGTGTCTCTCAGGTCTCTGCACAGGTTTTCAGAGCCTGATCGGAGTGTCTTGACGGTCAAGACGGGGTGCTAGACGTCCACAGAGCCTGGCAAACGTCTGGTTTTATGGATCTGGAGTATTGTGAAACTCATATCACAAATTTTCTATACAGCCAGAAGCTGCAGCTTTAATGATGACACTGTACTGCTCAAACTAAAGGTAAGCATGCCATGGAACCTCCAGTTATGTCATGTGACATTTCCAATAAAGTTTACCCCCCCCAACTGCATCTTTAACCATGCTGACAAAAAGGGAAAGCCAACATTACTCACAAGATAATTGGTCCCCCAACACCAAACTCAACAGACTTAAACAACAGGGCCATCACACACTTTGCAATTTCAATAGAACAGGATATCACACACCCACAAAATCCTCACCTCATCCCCCTTCCCTCAGGACGCAGGTACAGAGTGCTGAGGTGCAAAAGGGCCCGTTTTGGCAAAAGCCTCATCCCGGTGGCCATAACAACTTTAAACAAGAGGCCTCGCTAAACAGGCTGAAGTGTGGTTGTTTGTTGTTTGTTGTTCTGTCTGTTGTATAATGTGTGTTGAAGTATAAACGAAGTGGTACTGTGAAAAATAATTTCCCTTCTAGGACAATAAAAGTCTAAAGTCTAAAGTCATTTTTACCATGAGTGGAAATTAAGATGAAAAGAAGACAAACATGAAGCTGCAGATGGCTGAACGATAACACCGAGCTTGGGTCTGTGTCCTGTGGTGAAGGTCAGTTTTATGTTAAAGCATTCTTAATGCTACAACTTCAGATTATATACAGGGAGCCATTTTGTTTACTGCAGCATGATTTGCGTTACTCTCCATGGAACATATGAATGATAAATAATTTTCTTAAATCCTACTTTGCCACCCTCTCTTTGTTTTAGATTAGGTTTTTTTGTTCTTAGGTACTTTATATCAATGTGTTCCGTCTATTACCTTATGTTCAAACTAATACAAATTAAACTGTACGAGACAGAACACACACTGCGGGAAGACCAATCCCTCACTCATTACAATGCGAAAAAAAACAAAGAAAAAGAAAGAAACAAAAACAAATACAAACTAAAGGACATACATTGACTTAATTTGAGAAAATCTAATTAAACCCCCAATCAGATTCAGAACCAAAAATACTTAACTGATTACAGGGGGAAATGATTATTCATGGAACAAATCAATGACTTTCTAGTTTTTTCAATAATTACTTATGATCAACAGTATGAAACCATAAAAAAAGAAGCAGGAAATCACCCTCAGTCATCTCCTCAGCTGTTTCCCTCAGCCAGTCATCTGTCATTTGAGTCAGACCAGTGGCTGTGGAATACTTTTCTCTATATGCATTTTAAAATTAATTGTTTAAATCACCAAAAAGATAAAACGACTGGGGCTCAATGGATAATCTTAAAAAAAGATTTATTTAAGTGCAAGCATTCACTAACGTTTCGATGCACATGGTCTTCTAAGAAGACCAGTCGTTTTCCCTTTTTTGATGATTTTTCTGGTCTGTGAGCGCTGGTCTTCATCTAAAAAACTGGTTTAGCGCGTGAACCCTCCAAAGTAGTGGTTAAATTATTTAGAAGAAAATATAGTTTAATCTCTTCACACACTTTTCCATCATCTTACTTCTAAGTCACAAATTTATACAGTGACAGTTAGATTCAAAGAAAGGTTTATTCCCATTTTTGGCCAGTAGTTATTTTGGCTGTTTTCCATTCTTGCTATAATTAATTTCCAGAAAAGTCTAGTTCATAATATGTCATACAGCAGAGTCAGTTTAATTAGCGAAAAGTTTTCCATTAAAAGGTTCTATGTTGACACCTCTATCCCCTCTAAAGTGATCCAGTGTTACCCAAACAACAAACCCTCGGTAACCAGCAACGTGAAGACCTTACTAAATAAAAAAAACACACAGAAAGTGTAATCCCTACATCTCACCAGCAAACCTCTGGGAGGTGAGACAAAATTAGGGCCTTTAGTTCAGGGGACTGAGCAGAATTCAAAGAGAGACTTGAGCAGAGCACAAACTTCTAAAAGAAACAGGAGGATAAACTGCAGAGAAGGAAGGCTAAGGATGTACAGAGGGATGAGAGGCATCGCTGGCTTCCAGAGGAAAGGTGGAGCTGCAGCTGAGGGAAATGTGCAGTGAGCTGATCAGCTGAATCAGTTTTTCAACGTATTCGGCGCAGGCTCACCCACCTCCTGCGGTCGTCCTACCCTTACAACCCCCCACCAATCCCTGCAGCTCATCCTACTCAGGCCCACCCTTGTCCTTTCCACATCCCCACCCTTCTGCTGATACCCACCACAGTCTCTGCTTTACCCCCCACTGGACTATACATCACAGCCAACCAGGTGATGAGAGAACTGGCGAGACTTAACCAGAGAAAAGGCTGCTGGAACAGACAGCATCAGCCCCCAGGTGATAAAGGAGCTGCAAGGTAAGTGCCTACCAGCTGTGTGATGAACTGCAATACCTCTTCAACATGAGTCTGCACTTTCAGAGAGTTCCGTTGATCCAGAAAACATCAGGTCTGGTTCCTGTGCCCATTAAGGGGCATCCTGTAGCCCTTAATGACTACAGGCTAATAACATGAACATCTCATGTCATGAAAATCATGGAGAGACTGGTCCCAGCACACCTCAGACCACAGGTGCACTCATCA
Source organism: Naso annulatus (assembly GCA_029783625.1). Classification (NCBI taxonomy): domain Eukaryota; kingdom Metazoa; phylum Chordata; class Actinopteri; order Acanthuriformes; family Acanthuridae; genus Naso; species Naso annulatus. The sequence goes on along the minus strand of JAPZDX010000008.1, from coordinate 23,335,584 downwards.
ATAAACCCCCTGCAGTTTGCGTAACGGCCCTGTATAAGTGTAGATGACACAAATGTAACTGCTGCTTCTC
>JAPZDX010000008.1:23172678-23184580 GCA_029783625.1 Naso annulatus | reverse complement strand
TTAAGCATTAGTTCCCTTTTGTATTATGACCCAGTTAGAAAGCTAAGCTAGCCCACTAGCCTAGCATCTCGCCCTGAAATGGGTAACGTTGACGTTAACGCTAGTTCAGTCGCAGTTACACAGAGCTGCTCGCTAAATGGAGTTCCACTATGGGAAACCCGACAATTTTAGGTGCACGGGCTAATCAGGAAAATCCAATACGTTTTAAAAAATCTGATGGCCTTTGTCGAAATAATAGCAGCCCGCTTTACAATTCGGTGTACGTCTTATTGTCAAAACTGCGCTCATTTGACTTAAAACATGATATTTCGAGCTGCTTCGCCTATGATTTCCACTAGCTCCTCTCACCAAAACAACGTGGCGCCTCATGGCGAAAGATGGGGGTGATTAATAAATTGGCGACTGAATTCAAGTTTAATGTTCTGCTGTGGACTGTAAGCACGCCGAACACAAGAGTAGCGTTTAGTTTTAAAGTCAAATGTTGTCTTTTATCCGTATGTGCTCGTACTGTGTTATTTCATGGCCGAACTCCTTAAATTGTCAGATTGCTTTAGCTAGTTCGGCGTGACGATCGCTCAATACCAGACTTAGCTCAAGTTAGCACCAAGCTACATGAACGATGATGGTTGCGTCAAGGATAAACTTCATGATCTTTAAAGAACCAAATTACCTTTGTAGCGAGGCGAGAAAAGAGAGTGTTCTGCCGAGCTTCTGCTGTCCGGCGGGGAAAGTCTCTGCCTGGGGACCAACCTGCCGTCCGAGCCGCTTCCACCCGGGTTGGCGGGACTGAAGCAACGGGACGTAGTCGGTCCTGTAATGCTCCCGGCTACTGGGAAGGAGGAGGAAACGGAGCGGGTTGGGCTGTGCTGGTCTCCACGCAAACGCTGGTACGGCACCGTAGCGCGGATAGGCTGCAACCGGACCGCTGTGGTGCTGTTGATACCGGAAGAGCTGGAGGCTGTTGGGGAGCCGCTGCGTTTAACCCGCTGCTGTGATGAGCTGCCGGCCTCTGATGGTGATGCTGACATAATCAGTCACGTTCAGCCGATAAAGTTGTTTATGTAACAACGTGCGTGGTAAAAGTACCATGTCATGTTAACAAGCTCGTTACTTTGCGTGTTTGTGTTTCGGTAAATAACAACATGTTTTCCGTGCTGACGTTAATAAACCAAAAGCCCTGACAAAGTTTCTTAAGTTAATTCACGACGTCCAGACTCGTTTAGTCTTGACTCTCATCTTCTGCGATGGAAATACAAATACAAACGCTCTGAGTGACCTACAAAAACAAATAAACAAACAAAAAAACTGATGCGCGGATTTTCGGCTAAAAATCGTTGTTACTGCGTCATTGCGTAAAGTTTTTCATTGTGGACTTTGTTGAGACTTCTGACAACCCTAACGCAATTTCCAAAACAGTTACAACAACTTGAGGGGTGGTGGGACTATGGGCGGGAACAAATCACTACGGCTACTCTCTGATTGGTGTTGGACCATTCCTTGGATATGTCAACAGGTTGCTCATTGGCTGTATGGGCTTTAACCAATAAATGCGCATTCGGTAAACCAGAAGTGACTTCAGGGTCTGCTATTGGTTGGTGACCATAGACAGAAGTCCTTAAATGTATTTTTGATACATACATAAATGATATGTATTCAAAAAGAACTTTGCATCATAAATTGTCGCATCAAAAAGGCAAGATGTGAAAATACAGCTGACTTTTTTTCTTATTTTATCAAAGTCTAAACTAAACCTTTTATGACTCTAATCTTTTTTTCTTAAAACAGAGATTAATATTTTCCAGACTCCAGTTAAAAACACTGGAAAAATGGTTGCTGCACGCAAAGTGTATTTTACACATTTTCATTTAAAACTCCCAAGAACGAAAGTCAAACTAGGTGAGACAGGGCTGTGTTCAAAGTGTTGTAAGCTGCATCTAAAGATCATCCTGTTATATCAGAGGGAGAAAAATCTGTCCCTTTGTCATTCTACATAAATACATTTTGAAAGAGCATCCATAGGACACATGTAAGGACATCACACTCCAGAGATGAAATAAAGTTGTCATCTAAGTTCCAAATCTTGAGATTTAGCTATTAAGTTTTGAGTCTCGTCCCAAGTCAAGAACATTTCCCAAGCGGAGGCCAACAAGTCTGATGTCAAGTCCAAGTCCAACGCTTTGTCTTTGAGTCCTAACAAGTTATTCTACAACCTCCTCCAAACTGAGTATATTTATATTAAAAAAAATCAGTGCTTTCTAAAATTGTATTTAATATTTTTTAATAAATAAAAGAAAAATGGATCCTGTGTGCCCGGCTACATTATTCCTGTAAATGTTTTGCATATTTCTGTCTGTTTTTGTTGACCACAAACACAGAGAGGCCCGAAATTTCATCAGATTTAAAGAGAATGACTTGAGTCGAAGTCATGTGACTCCTCAGCATAGCCTGAGCATAGCCTATCTGTCGTACATACAGTGCTTGTTAGATAGAAAAACTGTATAACTAACTGCATTAGTCGTATTAAGTAAACATAAACTTTTACCTACAATTTATATCTGACTCACCAATTTGCAATATAATTTCTACTAATCAATACTAACAAGGTTAACAAAATGATTATATACGATCATAAACAATCACAAGGCATCTCCCTGATGCACATACTCAGTCACAAATTAAACAATGCTCCTTAAATTTATTCATAACGGAAGTTCTCGTCAACAGCCACAAAGAACAAAGAACTGAACACATTCCCAGCATCGACAGATGCAAACCTAAACCCGGGAATGAGCGTTATGTGGAAATACTTAGTGGGAGTGAAGTATTTGCTTCTAAAATACAAAGTGAAGGGCGACTGTGTGTTAAAGCCACAGCAGGCTGATGAGAGCAAATCTGATTATGTTAGAAAACAATCAAAGGAACAAATACATTGTATAGTAAATTATTGGATAAATGCATGACTATATGTGTAGTCATGTGATCCACCACTGATTTGGAGTCACTACGTCACATGATCTGGGCGCTATTGAGCTAAAATGCTGTATTTTTCATGAAAATATTAATATAAATTATGAGGACCATTAAAAGCTTATAGAAAGAGGTGTGCCTTAACCAGCATGTGACGTAATGACTCCAAACCAGTGGTGGATCACATGACTACACAGGCTGGTTAAGACACACCTCTTTATATTAGCTTTCAATGGTCTTAATAATTTACACTAATAAGTCCATATAAAAAAATGTGTTTTTTTTTAGTCAACAGCTACCAGATAATGTGTCAAAATTGCCTTTTAATACTCATTTTAATTTGATTACCGGAAGCTGGTCCATACTGTAGTATAGTAGCCACGTTTCCTGCTTGAGTCTTCTCTGTGCAGTTACCGTAAAGGTCGCAATATGGGCGAACGTAAAATGTAGGAGCGGCTGGCTCGACCGCAGTAAACAAACCCGTCTTTCCGGTTCAAAGGACGGACCTTTCCTCCGTCCAATCAGCTACGATTCATGTCGCCTGAGGGTACCTACCTTTTCTGGTTTGGTTAATGTCGTTGTGTTTTCTGATTTGTTGTGTTTTCTCTTTTGTCGTTGTGTTTTCAGTTTTGTTGTAGTGTTTAGTAATTTGCCGTTGTGTTTTCTGATTTGCCGTTGTGTTTTTGGTTTGCCGTTGTGATTTGCACCTCAGGGCCACCGTATAATTCAAACCACAACACACACATCAGCCTCGTCAGGAGAAGCAACAAATAAATCAGTGATTAAATGGAATCTGTATTTTCACAGTGTTGAACAGATACGGATATGTTGTTATGTTTTAGTTTGGTTCTGTTTCGAGGACAGGCCAAAGTTCAGAGACAATGGGTTTGAAGAGTGAAACAGCAGACTAACTTGACTTGGTTTATGCCAGAACCATAAATAAACTCAAACCAAAACCATCGACCATAAATGGACTCACAGGAAAACCAAAAAGACCAAGAGGCAGGTAACAAAAAACCAGAGTTAGAAACTTGAGGGAGCTAAAATCACCTCCCACAGGCTTCTTGTCAATCAGCATAATTTAGGCTTCAGTTGTTACGCTGCATTCACACCAAATCAGGTGATCGGGTGAAACACCGCAGAGTTATCCGGTGGTGGGAGCATCACCTACTTAACATAACAAGTGGTGAACTCTATTCCTCCTCCAGTCCAAGGGTGGCAGTCGATCACTGGAAGACGACACCTTTGCGTGACTGGCTGCTACAGCGTGACATACAGTCGGGCTGCGTTTCTCCTACAGTTGAACTGGTTTTTAATTTTTTTGTTGTTGTTGTTTTTACAGGCAGCCACTGCGGGTCAGATTGCCGCAGCCACAACGTACAAGCTTCCCTCAAATAATTGAGAAAGCCTGCGTTTTTGTCGGATCACCTGACTTGGTCTGAATGCAACCTTAAGAGGTGAAATGTGTAAAAATGATCAGTGGCAGAATATCACCTGAATAACCCCTGACTGCGGCTCAGTCTGCTCTCTGTCGTGGCTCTCTTTGGCTGTAGGAAGAAGCTACCGTTAGCTTGTTAGCTCAGTTAGCTCTACAGCAAATGGCGCTATTTGCTGATAAGGTTTATTAAAACCAGAGCTCGGAGCTCCAGATGAGCGTTGGTGTTTATACCGCAGCCAGCAGTCTCCAGGCGAACGCAGTCAGACTGTAACTGAACAGCCTCTGCGACCGACTACGGCCAATTTGATGACAGGAATCTACATACAACAGTGGCTTGACTGTCTGCGGGACAAAAAAGAGACAGCACAGGCAGGGACAGGAGAGACCTGAAGGAGGAGAGGATTTCAAACAGGGTCGGGCACAACTAGCAGGAATTTTCACAACTCAGGGAACAAGGGTTAATTTCAACAGAACAGAGTTGGTAAATGTTGGGACAGTGGAAAGACAAAAAAAGACGCTTTTGGTGAGTTTTGTTTCAATCGAGTTTGAATGAGGTGCATTTTACGTTTAGTAAACAAGGCAATAAAGCTTGAGCCAGGAGCGGCGGTGGCTAGCTGGTTAGCATGCCAACTTCAGTGGATTTCTGCACCACACAGTATGTAGACGTCTTAACATCATGTCAGAACCGTTACTTCTTTTTTCTGTTTATGATGTTGGTTAACTTTTGAACATTTCCGGCCAGATGTTACACATCAGCTTCACCCTGGATTAATTCCATCAGTACAACAACAGTCAAGTCATAATCATCTCTCTGCTGCTCTCACTTTTAATAAAAAACACTTAGAAAAATGTTTTTGTTTTTTCAGTGATTTTCAGTTGCCTTAACCTTGCCATTTTCTTTAATCCATGTTAAGCTACCATTGATAAAAGTATCTGGAGTACTACAGTACATCAATTAAAAGAGGTAGTTCTTACATGCTGTCCACACCATTTAATGTTTAAGTGAAACAAGTGATCATAGAGCTTAAACGTTGAGTTCTGCACAGAGACAGTACAAGATGGCATGGAGTGAACCACGTCATGTAGAGGAAAAAAGTGCAAGAAACACTGAGCAAAGTCACATCTAATGACATGTTTAATATAACTGCATTCTAATAAAAACATATGTCACAAACACAAGAGAGCAAAGACCAATGGAAAATGAAGAGTAAATAAATACAACAATATACGAATGCTGGCAGAAAAATATAACTGATCAAAAGGAAGGCCACATGCAGGAAACAAAATTTAAACACCGTATTGACTGGAGAGGGAACAACAGCTGTTTAAAAAAAAAAGTAGGAAGAATGGTTTTTGCTGCATATAATGTCATGCTGTTAAATTCTTACATGTGAGCTGTAGTAAGTAAAAATAGTCTCACTGTACATTTTGACTTCTCTTTACATTATTTCATACATTCTCCATACATTGCGTTTTGTACAGCTAGATGATTCTAAGGATGTGACATAAATTAGTACTTCCTGTTCCAATGATTTTGTTAAGGACTTGGGTTTAGCTCAACAGGAGGTAGACAACTTCTCATCTAAGTACAAGTTTCAACCAAAGTTATTGCTTTGTTATCTTGGTGCCTCATCCTCAAATGACCAAAAAAAAAGCACCATTTCTTTCGTGCCATTTGTAGTTTTATAGACTATAGATAGTTCATAGCACAAAGACTGTGGAAGCCTCTCCAATAAAATATCAAGTTCAATTAAAAGATAATTATAGTGTAGTACAATCTGGGTCTCATTTTTGTATTTTGGGCTTACATATTTATGTGTAATACACTGTACTCTACAAGTTCACTGCTGAGATCTGGCAAAACGGAGTCTGACGTGAACAAAAAATCATAAGGAGTCAGAGGACCCAAAACTAAAAAGTGAACTTGGCCCATACTCGGGTCTTTGAGACCAACTCAACCGTACCTGACTGGCACTGACAAAATTAAGAGGCAAAGTCAACCAAAGACCTGAAGCAATTTTAATGCTTTACTGCTTCTAGCTTGATAAACTCATGCAATTCACTGGCAAAAACTGTCTTTTTTGCACATACGTACTTGTAACAAGTGACAGTCACAGACCTTGAAGATGGCCTTCCACTACTTTGGACCCGTCAGGAGCAGGTAGCAGAATTTTAGTAATCAGATGATCATACCTGTAACCTGGCTAGTCAAACTTATTTTGAAGACAAAACAAAGTCAAATGGTATAATTATTAGTCAAACCGTCCTCCACCACTGCAAACCATCTTTGATTTTATCTGTTGTCTTTAGGTTAGTTATGTGTCCAGCTTTGCCAGGTCTCAGCAAATTTCTCAGTGAGTGCAGTGTGACCATAACTGATAGAAATCCAAGTTGTAATAAACCATAATTATCCTGTTCACAGTTAGAGGACATCGGTCGAACTAACTGTACGTCACAGTATTTGTAGTGTGCCTCAGGACTTGACAGTCATGATGTCTTCATAATTATGGCCAGGCCCTCATCTGTTCTGAAAGTAAACAGCAGGTGCTCTAAATGTGTTCACGTCAACAGCAATTCGACAAGGAAAAGGTTTATCAAGTCCACTCAGTTAACAGCTATAGTTCATAAAGCTATTAAGTCAGACCTTTTTCAGTTTCTGGTTCTTGTTCAGTTTTCAGGACCTTTTTGCCAGTGAGATTTCCATGCATCCTTGTGTCCTTTCCAATGAAATGCAATTTGATTTCAAAGTCTCAACATTAAAAGTACAACCCTGACTCTAAAAAAAGTTGGACACTGTGTAAAACTACAACAAAACAGACTGTGATAATTTGCTGACATATAAGCTAATCCATTGAAAACAGTCCAGAGACATTATATTAAATTTTTGACCTAACCAACTTGACTGATTTTTTCATAAATATATATATATATTATATTTGATGTTAGTCACACGTTTCAAGTTGGGGCAAGAGCAACAAAAACTAGGAAAGTATTAAAATGATCCAAAAACACCTGTTTGGAACTTTACACAGGTGAACCCGTTCATGAACATTATGACTGGGTCTGAACAGGGCTCAGTCATTTTCAAGGATGGGGCAAGGTTCAGTACTTGGTATAACACAGTTGTATAAAGGATATTACTACGTGGGCTCTGGGACTCTTTGTTAAACTATTAACTATTAACAGTTAACTTTTTTAAATAGTGTTTTAATTTTGATTTTACAAAGCATCCCACTTTTTTGGAAGCCAGGTTACCGAACATAGAAATCCAATGCTGATCATTTCTACGACTTATTTTGTGTTTCACATGATGAGATTTTACTTTATCATGCTACTAGGGTTGTCAAAATAATCGATAATCAGATAATAATCGATACTAAAAATGAGTATGGGATTAGATGCTGACTTGCAGCAGTGTCGAGACCAGCTGTCACACTAACTGTTGTCATTGTTGCTGGTCAGTATTTGTTTTTTGGGTTGTTTTCTTGCACTATGTCAGACAACTTAAAAATAGTGTTGTCATTGTCACATTGTCATTGTTATGGTGGTCTTGTTTTAAACATAATTACTAAAAATTCATGCTTTAAATTTTTTGCCCCCCCCCCATCACCGTGGTATTGAAAATGGCACTGAATATGGAGTATTTTCCTCGGTATCGGTATTGACTTTGAAATTCTAGTATTGTGACAACCCTACTCGCTACATAATCATACTTGCTTATTCTCGATATTGTACGAACTCCTGATGACAGTCCTGGTGATAAAATTTGAACAGACTAGGCGTTATGAAGCACAGAATTCTCCAAAGAGAAGTCATACTGAAAACTAGCCAGGTTGTAGTTTATGTCACGGGACAGCAGTACATCTGGAATTGTGGAAAACCCTGCCTGCATGGCCAGGACATGAGGAGCCAAAGTGAAGGGAACGTCCCCGAGGAGATCTGGGATAGTCGAAGCAGATTCCACTGCAGACGTCCCTGCTATTGGTGCTGTGGTAGGTAAAGCTGTAGGGTGCTTCGTGTCGGTGGGTAAAGCTGGAACTGGATAGGATGACTGTAAGGAAAAGAAGACCCGGTTTTAATGTCAGTGTGCAGTATCCAGATATCATTCACATTTGGTCATCAAATCCTTTAGTTGGTGCAATTTTTTCTGCCCCAAAAGCAGCAAAGAGGGGAGCTATAAAACAACAACCATGTTTGTTAAAATTTCTAAAAAAGACACTTGTGTACCTTTTACTAATGAAAATGATACAATAAATGATACAGCACCTACAGATTTGGACAGTCACTTTCACCTTCACCTTCACCTTACCGATGCTTCCTGCCAGCCTGCCACCGGGGCTCGAGAGAGAGCTTTCCAAACTCTTTCACAAATTCATATTCCTGTGTTTCTCTTCCAAATTCATGTCAGTGCCTGTCTGGACAGTGTTCATGTAAAATAAGCGCCAGCAAGTAATTCACATTTTCGTGTCGTTTATTTCATGATACTCGCGGTGTGTAACGGCCTTACCGCTGAAAGCCTACTCGGAAGCAGCTGGGTGGATTTGTGGCTAAATAATTACATGGTATGGGACTGGTGCACAGACTGGTGTGCTCGTCAGTACCAATTCCAGCATTTTTGGCGGTATCGGAGGCATTTTCCGTTACTGGTATCTGTATCGGAACAACTCGATCTGAGGCTGGCTCAAAAAGCGAGTCAGTCCTCATATTGAAACACCCAGTTTCACAGCAGAAATAAACACGCTTACAGCCTGGTACAAGAAACGGTTTTGGTCTCTAAGGCTTTTTTCCCTGTTCATGATCATGACGACTCTATTCCTTACTTTAACTACCAAGATGTCGTCTGCATGTGGCTGAAAAATGTGGTCAAAACTCAAAGTCATCAACCAGGCTCCATTCTGTCCATCTCAGCTCCAACCACTGGACGTAGGCAACGACCGAGGTAGTCAGTAGAGCTTAGAAATGTACTTTCATCTGATTTAGCTGTGACGACACAAGGTTCTGGAAAGTGATATTTCATCTGAGTCATTTATTACATTCATTTGGTGTAAATCGCTGCAAATAGATTTACATTCCAAGATGCAGCTTCTAATTAGTGCAGTTTACAAAAAAAAAAGCTTTAATGCTGAATGAACTGAATGAACTGAAGGCATGTTAGTGAATTACAGTGACCACACTGTAATCTAATGTGGTTGTAACTGTGCACATGAAAGTGGTGGAATGTTGTTTCTTCTACTGAGCCTTTCAAGTCGACTGGCATTTAAGTGCATGTATACATGTTAGTTAGGTAAAATGTGGATTTTCTTTGCCATATAAGCATTAATCACGAGGAATAAAAGCATATTAATGTAGCAGTAACATAGACAGTTCTTGCTTCATTACATCACAGTCAACACAAAGAGATAAATGCCTGGTGCAAGCACAAATACTGCACTTAAAAAAGTACTTAAATGTCGAAGCTGTACAAGCAAAATAACCTCCTTCCTGGTTGTATCCAAAAAGAAAATATCTCAGGACTCGCTCTCGACAAACAAAATCAGTTTGTCTCATTTTGCTCATGTTGGAAGAACATTCATTTCTTTTGCTTTGGTCCGACAGTGAAAATATCAAACAGTAAAATTTAGTCCATTGTTCTTATTGTGCAATTAGACATTCGTATAAGCAGAGTCCGAAATAAACACTCACCAAATGAAGGTAGATTTTTTTATTTGGCACGTAAATTTCGGAAGCCATGTTTTTGCAACAAAATATGGCAGGCAGAATTCTTCATCTACCCGGCGCTTGGCTGGTGAGCTAAAAAGTTGATTTCAGACCCTGCGCTTAAGTCAAATGAGTTGACAATTACTTTTTTACAGTGTTTTGTTTAAAGTACAATAATTATATAACACACCTGCAGTTGCCATGATAACTGAAAGGGCAGTGTGCAATTTGTAGTCTGAGCTGGTGTGTGTGTGTGTGTGTGTGTGTGTGAGAATGCACGGATTCCATTGATAGTTTTTCCTATGTCCTCATTGTATGCACTATGTCAGCTCAGCTGTTGTTTTTTTGTTTGTTTGTTTACAGCAGTCACTGTGTGTGTCGAAGACAGATGTCCTTGGGGACAATAAAGTCTATTTGATATTGACTCTGTAACGTTGCCTAACGTCTTACTCGCTGTGGCACTTTGCTAGAGTGCTAAAAAAAAGTTTTGCAGATTGGAGATGGGTACGATTACAGCATCACTGTCAGTAACTTTTCATTAATCGTGCAGCTGTGCTCGTGTTGTTCTAGGCTACAAATAATTCACCTCAGTTGCCGTTACATGCACCATGTCAGCTGTGACCGAGGAAAGTGATGTCTGGCAAGACTTTGACAAAAAAATATGTTGCTTACAGGCAGTCTCACATCACATTATTTGCTCATCCTGTTAGCACACATCATTGATGATATTAGAGCAGAGAAGATTAACCTGGTAATAATGAAAATGGTGACTGAAGATAATCTTCCATTAAATTTTTGTGGGAGCAGAAAGCACATCATCGAAATGGCTACATGTGATCTGCTGCCACTATGTTTGACTGAAGACAAAGGCTACACAGTACCGACCGAGTCACACAACGGTAACGTCCATCATTCCTATTTAGCAGCTATTTAAATGTCATTTTGTTACCTCATGTAAATTGTCCTGTTTTCTTCATGAAATGTGGACCGACTGTTTATAATAAATGGCTTAAAGTGTCACGTTTCAGCAGAAATGTACTTTGTTTGGAAAGCTGTTTGTTAACTTTTATTTAGTTAGTTGTCATGTTTCTAATGTGTGCAATCTTAATAATCAATGGTGCAAAGTGCCACACATTACAACAGCATTTAAATGAACTGCTTGGAAGCGCTAATCGTCTTGAAGAATGTTTGGGCCAAATGGCTTCTAAAGACACGCAAAACCTGCGTTTTCAGTGTTTGAAGCTCACAGAACAAAATGCCCTCACTTTAGATGGTTTTCTGAGTGTTTTCTTGCTTGCAGAGTATCAACTAGTTGTAATTAAAATTTCTGTTTAACCATCAGGGAAATTAGTCACCACCTGCATTCCTATTGCGAACTTCTTCGATCAATCTCACTTAAACCTGGTCCATGTTTGTGGCGTGAGCAGGAAGTGTGTAGAGTAGAAGAAGAAGCGGGAAATGCGTAGGATGAAATGCGAGTCTTCCAGGTGGACCAATCACAGCTGCTGCAGTTCGGGTTGCCGCGATGTGCAGTTACATTTCCGGGAGGCGCATGTCAAGCTACGTTGTAGACTTTGGGGTAGGTACAGCGTCGTTTTAACACAGAAGCATAAATCGGGCTTAATGTAACAGGCCGCCACTACAGCAAACAACAGCTACAAGAGCTGAAATGATGTATGAACGCACAGAATGAGGGCTGATTTGCAAACAATGCAAACATGTCAAAATGGCCACCCAAGACGCCGGCAAGGTCGGCAAAAAAAATTACGAAATTTGTCACTTACCCTAAAATACAGAGCC
>JAPZDX010000008.1:23072636-23085364 GCA_029783625.1 Naso annulatus | reverse complement strand
AATCTGCACATCACTAATTCTAATGCATCTCAGCCACTTGGAAGCAAACTCTGATGTCTGCTGTAGCTAGGACTGGGCAATATAAAGATATTATATCGTTATCAAGATATGAGACTATATATCTTATATATATCTATCTTAGATATTGAATTACCGCTTTATCGTGATGTGGAATAAATGGTGTTTTTTTCCTGATTTTAAAGGCTGCATTACAGTAAAGTGATGTAATTTTCTCAACTTATTTCAACATCAGTCAGTTCTACTCGCCTTTACCCACTCAGTCACTATATCTCCATTACTAATGATTATTGATCAAAAATGGAATAGTGTTACTATTTTTTAAAGTACCAATAGTCATCAGAGAGGGAATTTACTAAATAAAAAATTTAATGTTCGATTCTGTCTCCCATTTCTAGCATTAATGAAGTCCTTTTGAGGAAATCGATTTCAAGACATATCGTTTTAATTAAGATGTAGCCTAAAAATACTGCAATATACTTTTCAGCCCATATCGCCCAGCTCCAGTTGCAACAGAAAGCTCCTGTAAGGGTCTTCAAAGCAGACCTGGCAGTCACAGAAATTATTATATAAATCTGATGAAATGAGAAAAGTAGCCAAATTCACTAAAGACAGATAAGACAGTAAACCTACCTGATTAGAGCCTGATGTGGTTTTGTTGCTGGCATTGGAACTGGCCACCACATGACCTGCGGCACTGGGGTTCGTGCTCGCAGTCACTGTATCAGCTTTGACTGTGACCTTGGGATGGATGACACTAGGCTTCTCTTTTGCATCCTTTTGAGAAATGTTAGCGTGACTTAGATCATCTTCCCAGGATCCAATGGTGGCGGCGAGGTTGGCCAGTCTGCCTCTCCTCCCCAGTGGAGTTCCTGAGGACATAGTGGGGGTGGTGGTTGGTGGAACCTCAGTTTGTCTCCCCAACAGAGGCAAGGGGGTGTAGTCTGAATCTTCTTTGGAGGTATCTGAAAAGGTGTTAACATGTTTGATCTGGGCAGCAGTCATTTCACAGGGTGGACCTTACACCCTTAACAATTAGCATTTGCACACAATGAATCCCTGAGACACAAAGTCAACAGCCAGCCTTGCAATGAAGTCACAAACCTTTTTCTGCAGCAACATGTGCAACACATTGTGGTCTTTTTTTATTTTTCAGAACAGACTCTTACCTTTAATGACGGGCATGACCAATGAAGAAGCTAACACTGACATTCGCTTGTTAGTTTTAAATTTCTCAGACAGTGAACTAACAGGTATCCAGAACGTCCTCAAATCCATCAGCATTATCGATGCCTGCAACTCACTGACACTACGTCTTTTCTTGTCTATAATATAATTACAAATAATATACAGTTTAGAGATGTGAATCTTCACTGGCCTCATGATTTGATTACAATTCACCTGTCAACGATTTGAAACGATTGCAAAAATATTTCTGATGCACGTTTAGTAGGAGTGAAACAATACATTCAAGCAACGATACGATGTGTATCATGATACATGATTGGTGATACGATACACGAACCATATGGGCTCATTTAGAGTTGATAATGATACCATTCATTGACTAAAAATTGATAAAGTAACTTTTTTTGCCAAAAATAAAGAAAAAGTCTGTTTCTGTGCAGTGGCAGAGGAGGTCAAACACTGGAAAAGTTCGATACACTGAACTCCACAAACATTCAGTTCAAGGCCTTGATTCAGTCTGTGTGGAGCTCAAACGCCAACTGAAAATCTCTCGTTCTCCTGCTGCTTCCTGCCATGATCCACCACTATCTGCAGAGACGCTGCTGACACAATACACATGAGCAGAGCGCCAGAGAATGAACTGGAGTAACCTTTTCAACTATTTACCATCATAATTGAGAAAAATACATCGACATTTCACCGTTTGACATGATAAATACAAGACACTGACTCTTAGTGTCAATACAATCGATTTTTGCTTTGACATGATTTTAGATTGAGTCACAATCTAGTCACACAAGGACAATTTGCTATTTACCGTCAGTGTAGTTTGATCGTAGAATACAAATCAGTTTATTGTTACACCAGTGATGCATCTGTAAGGTGCTGCACCCTTAATTATCAATATCCCTGCACAGTGTGCATCACTATTTCTTCATTTAATGAGCAGTCAGATAAATCTGAACTCCCTTTTTCATTTATGAAGCGCTTTCAGAAGTTACACATTGTCCACCACAGATCGATTTTTTTTTTTTTTTGGTGGAGCTGTGCATCGCATTCACTCACTCAAGACAGCACACTAGCGAACAGCATGATGTTATGTACTCTGGGGGGCAACACGGCTGTTAGTCCATCAATAAAACCAACGAAGAAGAGGAGCATCCTGTTGTCTCACAGCGAGGATATAAACTGGACTTTGGATGTAAGCTGAAGTAACATTGGCTGCAAAACTGAAGAAAGTTGGAATAAAAGAGAACATGAATGTGTGTGTGTGTGTGTGTGTGTGTGTTTTTGACAATAGCCGTTAACAGTTTAATCATTGCACCACTAACAGCACGAGCTAATCCAGCTAACAGCTACGCTCGTGCGGCGACCCCTTTTTGGTCAGTTGGCTGTTGTCAGTATTGACTGTGCATGTTAGTGTATAAACATTATGGTTCATTTTATACTGTGAAGCTTAATGATTGCTCGCTCATCTAAATGAGTACTGAAAGTACTTTGTGAGTCTGTTGTTTTGGCAAGGCAGCAAATTTTTGATTACGCTGTGTGTGCATGGATGAAGAATCTTCCATGTCCACATTGTGATGCATCTTTTAATCGAGAAATTTTCACACCTCTAATCAAGGTTTCTTAAATTAAGTTTAGAATTTGCTTCTGCAACAATTTTTTTTTTTTGGAGCTCAAGTTAAGATAAGACAGAACAAGCAGGACATTTTGTCTGTAATGAGATCTCAGTGCTCAGTTTTGTAGAGTGCTTTTAAAGTGTATGCTTAAAATGGAAAGGCTTCTCCTTTGTTTATACTTTGATCATAGATTGTATCCTCAAATACTGACTGCTATTTTATAATTATTTCTTTTAAAAAGTTAATAAATAAATAAAATTATGTCAACAAGCACACAAAATATTCTTACCGCTGCCATCCCAACACTTTCTCTGCTCTGCCAGCCTCTGCAGACGAGACTTCATGCCAGCAGCAGATGGAGCAGAATCTTCCAACATGTCCTCCTTCCTCTGCAGGCCCGACCCAGCAGACACCGTTCCTGCTTCTGTGCTGCTTTGAGGATGTGGAGATGGGGCGACTGCCATCTTCTCTGGTTCTGCAGTTTTCAGCTGCCCTGGCTGAGACTGCACATTAGGTCGGGTAGCGGTGTTCTCCAAAGAGGAGGCAGGTCGGATGCTGGCAGGGCCCGGTGGGGGTTTCTTGTCTGTCGGAGGATCTGGGAGCATAACGGCCACAGGTCGTGTCATCATCGGCTCCTGGTTCTCCTCACCAGCTGCAGGCTGAACATTTTCCCCTGAGCACCTGCGCTTGGAAGGAGAAGGCTTGGAGGACACCTGTGGAACTGGGAGAAGCAATGGAGAATTACAAGCCAAGAGTAGAGCTACAACTCTGTGGTCAAACGCAGGAAAAGTCTTAGCACACATCAGTCCATGAAACGTGTTTCTACCTTTGTCAGTGGCTGGCTCACTGATCACACTGTTGGTGTCAGCCAGCGGCTCTCTGGGCCTTTTTACCATCGCTCTGTTTGCTGCATTTGGTCTCTCAGCCATTTTCTTCTGCAGATTTTCTCTGCGAGCCCTGGTCCGTTCCAACAGTTTCTGGTTTCACAAATAAATACATAATAATTATTTGTTAAATTATTACTTCAATGACTGCCTGCCCTACACATAAGGGGGAGAAGGAGAGGAAAAATAAATAAATAAATAAATAACATAGCATCAAAAGTTGGCTCAAGATGCTTTACATATAGAGTAGGTCTAAACCGCACTCTGTAATGAAAATATATGAAGTATTTTGGGCACAACAATTGAAAGCAGTTTCTCCATGAGCAAGTGACAGTGGCGAGGAAAAAGTTCCCTTTAACAGGCAGAAACCTCGGAACAGATCCAAGACTCAAAGCCATGAGGTGACCAGCACCAGAAGGGATTCAAGGTTTGAACTTCTCTTTAGCTCTCTTAATTTATTCTTGTCACTTTCTATTTAAACAATATGTGCAACAATATGAATTTTCAAACAAAATCATCCCACCAACCAGCAGTTCATCAGTTTTTTTCAATATGACTATTCAGAAGAACTATTAACACTTTAATTTTCCGTGGTGGTCAGAAAACATGCTGTACGAACAATCTCTCAAATTACAAAAAAGGACAAACTTTAAAATTGACATGGATGATAAAAACAGTTAATTTTGTTGATACTATTCTAAATTAACACATCTCTCCTTCAATATATAACACGTATTTGTTTGGTTGATATCAGAATTAATGCAACTGAAACCTGAAGTAAACAATACTTTGAATTGGAAAGCTTGTATAAGCTTTTATAACGTGAGTACGGAGACGCAAATGGTGCACTAAGACTGATCTTCCACAAAATCAGGGAGAAGATGATTGGTCCATTTGCTGACTTTGTCTACATTAGGGGTGGGACAAAGTATTGATATATATAGCATCACTACTTCTTGTCTCCCTGCGGTGGTGCTAATGGCAGGAATTTGGGTAATTTGAATGGAAATTATTGGACAGAGAAGAAGTTAACAGCCAGATCACGTTGGACAAGGGTGAAAAGATTTTAAGAAATCTCTCTCTCATATTTTAATCTCTTAATGTTTTAACAAACTTGGTCCTCTTGGTCTCAATTTCAGTAGCTGGGTTCCTGGGTTGCCCGGGTTCTTGTAAGGTCTAATGATGAGTTCTTCGGTTCTGATGTTTGGGTTAAATCATGTTGGTGGGTTTTTGTTAAGGGTTCTTTTGTGTTGTGCTGTTGCTTTGTTCTTATATTGTACATCGTACATATGTCAAAACACCTTGAAAACCCCTGTTTTTAAAAGTTTTAGACAAGTAAAGTCATTAGTATTATTTGAATTATTATTATCAGAAGTTAAGATTTGCAGCAGCCACAATCAAGTCTAAAGTCTTGACCCACTTTGACTGCTACAACATCGATGGGACAAACAATTTTTTTTTACATATGTATGTAATGTATTTTTGTATTATTTGGTTGGTCAGATATCCTAATGTATCATTATTTGATTGTCTCGCAATATATCAGTTATCTCAGAATGGGTGCATCGTGATATTATCGTTACTGTGAGCCATGTATTGTGTAACATATCGTGAGTAATCCTGCAGTTCCCACCCCTAGATTACTGTGACAAAAAAATTCAAGAAGGTCAGACAACTTTACACACTCTCGAGACTATGAGACTTGCAATTAGTCTGAAGCTCCTTATATGTCAAAAATAGGCTGAGTCCCTTTTTCCAGAGTTAATGTATATGAAACGGTTAAAAAAAAAAAAAAACACCCTCAAAAACGGAACAGGGCATTGACTGTTTCCTGACAGACTTTTAATAACTAATTTAACAACAGTCCTTCTCAAGAGACAAACAGACGCTCCGTTCAGTTGTCCTTTTTTCTTCCGCTTTTCTTCAAATGAAATTTCCCTCCTTGGCCTCTCACTATCTGATTTACTGTGCTGTGCAAGCCCCAACACATTCCTACAGCTGCTCTGCTACAACGCCTGCTCTTTTTTCCAGCCTGTGTGGAAAACTTGAAGTCACATTAAGCAGCATTCCTCAGGAATGAGCCACTCCTGCCTGCACTTCCCAGATTTGAAAATTCAAACCGTACTGGCTCTGACAGTTGATCAACAAGAACAGTTAACAGATTTTCAAAAAGAAAGAAAACGTATTTTCCTGGTTCAGCCTGCAACAGCAGCATAAGGGCATCCAGACAAAGTGAGAGAACCAAAGCAATTAGCACCAAATCTAAGAGAATGTCCAGTGCTGACAAACACCGTTGCCTTAAACGGAGACATTTGAATGACGTTATGTTACAGGGTCCTGGTGAGTCGTGTACAAACGTTAAATTATACACATACATATAACGTTACATAGATAACGTTAGAGGTTTATGGTATGAGCGTTTGTTAGTTGTTATTTTGTTTGCGTATTTGTGGTTGCTGACGGCTGACAAGACAAAGGTATAACACGTGACGTGTTTTCATCAGCCTTGTTTCAATACTAGTTAACTTACAAGTGTGACGTTAATGTTAATACTAAAACGGTGCATTTCTGTATGACAACATTAGCGTAACGTTACATTAAAGTAATGTGGGGGTCTCCTGATGACGTTATATCTGACATGTGTCTATTAACACTGTAAAAGAAAATAAATGTTATGTTACCTAGCTTAGCATTAGCAGTAACGTTAAATGTTAACGACACTATTTCGACTCAAGATAACTTAGCCAACTCAGTATGAGCTAAGTAAATTAACGCAACGTTAACGTAACGTTATGCTCACCAACTCACCTCAGTAAACGGATCCATTTTTGGCGGTTTGTCCGTACTCAAGCCGTATTTCAGCAACTAACTATTTTAAATTTGTACACAGCAACGTGTACAGAAAGTTAACGTAAAGAGGCGAGCTGAGTGGCTCTCAGCGGTCCCTCTCCTTTCTCAGTTCCTCTTCTCTGCACAAAACAACTCGCTTACCGTTCAAATTTGAATTTCAGCGCTGCGCCTACTGCGCAGACTCCAACAGTTAGGCGAAGCGCCCGAGAACCAATTAGAATCAATGAGTCATGCTTACGCTTGGTTTAGCCAATCAGGATGCTCTTCTCTTTTTCCCCTTTTTTTAAACGTTTGAAGAATATGCAAACTGGGCATGAACATGCAACGAGGGTGTGCATTCAGGGGAGATTTATGTAGCCTATCTGAATAAATAAAAACAGAAAACTGAAATTAAAATGGAACACCAGGGAGTCCGTGTACGTCTGGCAGTTTATTTGAGTTATTATGTTACACAAGGGCCAGATGAAGAGGTGGCTGCTTATAACCTTATGTCTTCGTTATCTGTAGTAGCCTATTATTATCTATTCCTTGGCAGCAGAGCGCCACGCAATATGTACAACATACATAAATTCACAGTTTCATTGGTATTTTAACTGGAAAGTGAGTCATCCTACTAAGCTTAAAAAAAAAGGGTTTAAAAACATTTGATATAAAAAATGACTGTTTTTTAATTTCTTTAAGCAGGCTAGTTAACTTGAAAAGAAAAGAGAAAATGAATTAATATAGAAATAAATACATAAATAAAAATTTTAAAAGGCATGAATTAGATTGGACAATAAGAGGCATTAACGGCCTACAAAGGTATGCTAAATAAATAAAAAACAATATAAGGGTCGTAAATTTATTTTGAATTATAGAAATTAATAACTGTCTACGGTTTATACGATTATTTAGGTGATTTAATGCTGTATTAATTTATGTATTATGTATTAAATATATTAATTAATACTATATTAATTATTGCTGTATTAATTGTATTATGTATTAATTTATTTAGCCATTTATCTATTTTTATTCACTCACAGATCATGTCAGCGGGATGCGACCGCTGAGGAAAAAACTACAATCATGGCGTCTGACGCAAACAAATGTCTGGGTTTGATTATAACAACAACTAAATTGCATATTATAATCCTCTGACTTCTTAGAACCAAGCTGATATTTTCTCTACAGTTTCTCAAATCTCAACCAATTAACTCAACCAGGTCTCAACCCATATTGTCCATGAATGTACGCTCCCAGAAGAACTTCATTTCCCAGGAGCGATCACATGTGTCGCGTAGTTGCCAACGTAACCATGGAAACAGATCAGTCAATGCTGCGGACAGCTCGAGACTTCCACTCTGGCCGTGGCTCTGTGTAGGTGGGAGCGATAGTACCAGCCCCGCTGTTAGCTTTAAAATGCGTTGAAATATTTTTGCGTTTTATGATCCACCGTCTCTACAGGTGTCTGTGTTTGTCGTCTGTATTTGGACGACAGTAACGTTAGCCGGCTATTTTAGCTAGGTTAACTTGCTTAGTGACGTTTGTCTCTCCGGGCAGTGCTGTGCTATTTCAGATTCACAGACACATTGACGGAGGATGCTGGAGTCAATAAAAGTAACAGGTAATACTGCATTTTTATTGTTTTCTCCTATTTTCCTATAAATCTAGTTTAGTTAGGGGGGTTTGTCTCTTAACGGAATATGAACATATCAGGAACTAAAAGGAATACCGTCATAAATAAAGACAACTTTTCTCACAGCTAACGGTACCGATATGACTTTAGTTAACCCAAGTGACAGCTAACTAACTTAGCGTTAGCTCATTTAAAGGTGGGTAGTTTGACATATAAGCTGTGTTTAACGCATAAATTACTTATAATTACGAGGTAAACATGAACAAACAAAAATTCTATCTGTCTAACGTTGTCTAGGCTATCTGTCTGTCTATCTGTCTGTCTCTAACATTACATTGTTTTGACGTCGTGAACCACAGAGCTCTCTCAGTGCTGAATCATGCTGTTTGTCGCTAATCAAGCTAATTACTGCTAATCATGTGCTTTAACGTTAATTAAAATTGATTCTTTGACATTTTAATTGATGTGATGGTTAAGATGGAGATGCTTGAGTACTGGTTTATTTTGTTGTGTAGTCGAATTTTGTTCAGTTTCATGCAAGTAAATAGGAATTCTGGGTTGTGTACTTTTTTTTTTTTACCTACAGTGAGATGTAGAAACCCTTCACGTCAGTGTAAACTGGATGATGAGATCCCCAGCTGATGTGTTAGATAATAGTATTTGATTTAGTGGCTGAGCAAGCCAGTGAAGCGCTAATTTGTGCTTCTCCTCTTCCAGTCATCACTGTGCTTCAGAGGTCACTCGTCTGTGCTGTGTGTGGTTGCACAGAGTCCATCTCTTACTGTGATGATGATGTTTCTGGTCTCCTTGCTGGAAATGGCCGAGCCCTGCACTCTGACTGTTAGCTGTGCTGTCAGTCTCTTGAGACATGATGAGAATAATTTCTACTGTGATAGCAGGATACTGACTCAGGAAAATGAATAGCTCATATCCATGGAATGTTGACATAATTAAAACCAAAAATAAGTACAATAAGCTTTATTTGAGTCGGATTACACATTTTGATTTAAAGAGACAGATTCCAACTTCCCCTCACTACCATTTTTTAAGCTTGGCGTTGGAATAGATCTAATTTTATCCCTCCTTGATAAGAGGATTTGTCTATTAAGTCTGTCAGTAAAAGGTCTGCACGTGAAAGGGATTCTTAAGTAAGCTGCAGATAGATTTACTCTTATCTTTTACTGGTGCATCATCTTTCCTTTTTCAGAAAGACTCCACTGGCCAGAGGTAGAAATGTCCAAAAAGTATATCTTAAACTCTGCTGAGAAGCCATTAAGTCCCAGCCAAGTATACCTGGAGAAGATTTCGTCAAGTGTCCTCAAAGACCTCTTTGGCACTGGCTCCAGCAGCTACAACGTCCTTCTACAGGCTGAGGAGAAGGAGAAGAAAAGCCCAAAGCAGTCTCCGAACAAGAGGCCAAAAACATCGGTGAAATGTGGTGCCACATATAGTAAAAGAAACCGACCGAGCATGGCTCCTAAAAAGTTGCGTGCTCCAGAAGGTGGCGTTAAACCTGCACAGACAAATCGCATTCTCTCAGGCAGCAACTCCAATCTCCCCAAACCAGCACGGAGCATCTCAGTGGTGGGCAGCACCATCGGCCTCGCTCCACGTACAGTCCCTCTGCTCAGGAAGACGTGCGTCACCAGCTCCCCTCGCACGAAGCTTCCCTCACTGCACAAAGCAGCAATCACACGGGACGTGGAAAATGCCAAGAAGTTGTGCATCCTTACAGCCATCAAGCCGTCCAATGTTGAGAGCGAGAAGGCCAAGTTTTTCAAATCTGACTTCAACTACAATCCACAGTTTGAGTACAGCAACCCCGTCTCTGCACCCGTCCTTGCACGGCATAACAATGCCTCCGATCGTTTCCTGACACAGGTAAGGGTGTGTTTGTGTTTGGAACAGTTCATTTGTTTTGCTCTGGTTCATTTTGCAAGACAAGAGCGATAACATCTGTACAGTTTCATTGAAATGTTGTGTGATGTGTGTCTTCGCAGTCCTTCTAGCAAGCAGCTGTTTGATAAGTCCCACTAATTATAGCAAAACAACCCCAAAGCATAAAATGTTCAAAGACCAAACAAATCAGTCTCAAGTTCTAATAATAAGATCTGTAATCCTTGGAAGAGCTGACAGAACAGGGCTATCGAGGGCAAGACTGACAAAATGAACTGTGGATGTTATCACACCTTATAACTGTTTCACACCAAAATATTCTTGATACACTTGAATATTTAACATGGTGACAGTTGTGGGGCGGGGCATTTGCAAGGATTTCATGATACAACATGCATCACAATACATGGGCCACAATACGATTATATCACAATACATCACAGTATGATGCATATTGCGATACAATGCATTATTCAACGTAGTTCACTGAAAATTAAAAAACAGCTGAAATACAAGTTTCTGTGTACGATCTAGGTCAGGGGTCGGCAATATTTTCTTCCAGAGGGCCACACTGACTTATAAAAGCAAGTGGGGGGCCACAAATTCTGTAACTGAATCAAAAGATGAAATACATAGTTCTGAATTAAGTTGAAAGTAGCCTACATGAATTTGGTAGCCATTACAGTTTGTTTTACAATAGGCTGTTTTTCAAACAAAACAAAGAAAAAAAGAACTTTTCTGTTAGAAGATGCTGCACCGCTGCGTCACTGATGAAACATTAACTCTTGCATTATGTTGTAAATATGAACTCAAGGCAGACTGTTTCACAATTATCCAAATTTTTATTTTTACCATTAGATAACATGGCTGCATCAGTTCATAAAGAAAATGTTTTTATTCACAGACACTTGTAAACAAATGTTCAAATTCAGTGCATTACTTTTTTAAAATCACTCCTCTGTTCAGTTATTTCTTATCTGTGTGAGACTGTTTTACCTCTGTTCTTAACTCTCCAACTTTAATGCCACTGCAGTACAGATCTGCATCACTGAATGAAGAAAATATCATTTACTATTTATGAACAAGCATGTTCTTATGTACATGAATACATTCATGTGTTTTCCATTCTGCTTTACTTGTGTAACTTGTGTCACATGAGACTTAATTATCACTGTGTCATCAAAAACATTTTGCCTTTGAACCGAGGTGTGTCACGAAATATTTAGATGTCCCCTCTGGGTTAAAAACGACATTCAGAATCAATTGTTCGTTTTTGAAGCCATCCTAACTCTGTTTCTGTCATCTCAACACGTTTATGACAGTGTCGGCAGAATTGTTAAAAGTAAATGATTTACTAATGCAAAGAGCGTTTTAAATCTACCCTGTGAGGACGTTGCGGCCCACAATGAGATGGTCTGCGGGCCACATCCGGCCCCCGGGACGTATTTTGCCCACGTGTGAACCAGGTAGTCTTAAAACATCACTTCACATGATTTTGATAATTCAGTTGACAAGTTCAGTCAAAACAACTTAATTTAAAATTTCCATACCATTGCAGTTAACGATATCGTCAGTTACCGAACACACTGATGTAACCGCAATAACATTTTTAAAAAACTCTTGCTTTTTAATCGGACACACAGAAACTGGAAACATGAAAATAAAGTGCATAAGTGTTCTTTTGTGTCACTGAACTTTAGGGCTGAATTTAGGACTTCACGATACAATACGCATCGTGATATATGGGTCATAATACGATACAGTTGCCAAGTTATCGGTTATCCAATTTTAAGTGTTTCAGAATCATCAGGAAATATCTTTCACTGAGCACAGCCTAGCCCTATATGCATACCATGATATTTCACATCTATCGTACTCTATTACTTCCTGGTCGCAAGCCTCACAAAGAACCTTAAAGCTGATCATGTCATTATGTAACCAAACAATACAAATAATGGACAGAAAAACTATGAGATGGCAACATTGTCGCATCTTAGAAAAACATAATGTGTTCAACTTTGACATTTTCATTCTCTATTGCAGTTCGAAACTTATTTTCAAACTTTTGTACGGTCTGGCTCCTTCTCTGTTTGATGTGTTTGTTACAAGACAGCAGGATGTTAGTGGAGTCGATGCCCGAGCCTCGGTTAATGGTGATTGTCACGTTCCAATACGCAAAACCTCATTCGGGCAAACAGTCCTCGTACGTTGCTCTCATACCTTAAACATGAGCGTACATGTCAGCAGACTTTTTACTGTGTATAGCACTCTGTTTTTGTACTTGTATTTTTATCAGCTCTGCCTTTATAACTGAATTGTATTTATTACTGTATTGTAATTTCTCGTTGTTTTTCTTTTCTTGATTCTAACTAACTTTAAAAGCCTCTCATTGACAGGTGTTGCAAATTAGCATTTTTCTATAAACACTAAGTGCAGTGCATCTCTGTGCATGGTTAAATGTTACGGCACCAATGTAACTGTATGTCCGTGTTAAATAATTTTTTTTTTTTTTAAGTCACAAAGAAATATTGAGATATATTGCTGTGTCGATTTTATAGCACAGCCCTAGAAAGATGCTGACGATGTATTGATCTCCTACAAAAAAGTCTGTCTACGACAGGTTGTAGCTATCAATGGTGAATACCGACTGAA
>JAPZDX010000008.1:23002815-23014951 GCA_029783625.1 Naso annulatus | reverse complement strand
TTATTTGAAAATTGAAACGATTAATCAATTATCAAAATAGTTGGAGATCCATCGATTAATTGTTGCAGCTCCATAATATACTTTAATATAATGTAATGTGATATGATGTAATGCAATGTTAAAAATTATATTATTATGTCAAATAAAATAATATTACAGACAACCGATCATGGTCGTCATACTCTCCAGCCTGGCTAGGAAAGCTCAGAAATAACTGTATTTCTCAAGGAAACAAAATTCTTTTGTCAAATTCTTGTTGACTCTGACAGATGAGTGACAGCAAACATTCTGACAGGAAACACGGGAGCACTCTTCAGATGGTAAATAAAACCGCCCAGAACATCACTGGTACCCGCTCCCGAGCATCGGTGACATCTGTCGGATAAGGTGCCTGCACCGAGCCAGAAGGATATTAACAGATAATTCCCACCACAGACAACCTGTTCACCCTCCTGCTGCCGGGACGGAGACACGGAGGTGTCCGCTGCCAAACCACCGCACTGGAGAGCAGCTTTTTATAAAAAAATCAAGCTGTGAGATTTTTTTAACTCACACATTTCTTTCCACACCACAATATGAAATTTGTTTTATTTTTACACACTTAATCATTAATAAATAAATTAAAATCTTGCATGTTGTATAATTTTTGATATAAAACAAAATTGTAAATGTTCTTTTAGTGTCAACTTAGACTGATTTGAAGAAATGTAGGACCCCTAATCTAGTGTCGTTATTATGCTCCCAAAGTGCACCAGACGGATGCATTTAACTTTGGATCCATGGACTCCGCAGGGGGTTCAAGTCCACCCACCACAGTCTCATGAAATCCTGTGGGTCACACTCCCATTGGTCAGAATTTAAACTTCTTAAAGAAGAGATATCCTCTCTCTGTAAACACAGCCAGAGGTTTGGCTTAGTGATCATCCAGAATGACGCTGCGTTTACTGGTTCTAATGCATTTCAATTGGTACAACTCTGTAGGGAGTGAGATATGTATCGTCCAATAGAGACAACAAACATTCCTTTTGAGGCTTCTCTGCCAGATATGGAATATATGTAAACAGGAAGTAACGTTACATTAAGATAAGTAAGCTCTAGCCAGGCAGTGTGGAGCTGAAGTCAACAATCACTGAGAAAACATCAAAACTTGATGATCCTGAGGCGACGCAAAGTCCTGAAGATTTGTAGCTATGAGTAGTTTCAGATTTTTTGAACATTTTTCTGTGAGGAAGGTAGACTTATCACTGATTTTTGGGCGTTCAGATTTGACTGAGCTGTGACTCTAAGAAAGGGGGGGGGGACAAACCAGGTTACAGAAAACGAAGGAAGACGATCTTAATAAACATGTTTGACTGCACTGCATGGACTGTGTCCACGAGTCAACCCATCTTCACACATTCAAAAAGAAAACTTTGGCATTATCAATTTAATTCCACTCATGCAAACAGCTGTGAGGGATGCCGGTTCTTCAAAAGAAACAAAAATGTTTTCGCAATGTTTACACTCGATCCTCACGGAGCAGATAAAGGGAAACATGTTGTGTTCATGTAGACGTTCATAACAAATCACACAAGCTGTCACAACTCTCACAGACGGGCGTTTCCATTCAAATGTTTACATATGACAAACGGACTGAAATCCAACCGTGTGCACGTATTACACAGCAGCTTTCCCTCTACAGAGCAGTTTACTGTTTCTGATCCATCAGTAGGAATAGAGGGTACGCACTGACGTCACTTCCCTTTAGGAACACGCCCCCTACAGTCAGACTGAGTGGCAAAACGTCCGGTAATATGGCTAGGTTTACCGGTGAAAATAGTGAATCTGTGAGTAAAACAAATGATTATCTGCTTAAATTAAGAGCAGTTGGACTCGACGGTGATCCTTACAACTTACCGAAGCAGCAGTGGTCCACGGACGTTGACAGTTAGCCAGAATTTGGGTTTTCTGACATTTATCGTTACCTGATTTTGACGCCAGGAAAATACACAGAGACTGCAGGCATACACAAGTCTGGACATCAGCCACCCATGAGGATGCTAATACACACAGTTTCAACAGACTTCATAGAAAGTTTTAAAGTGATCTGGTTAACTGTCTAAACCTTCTTTGTGGAGCAGCATTAGAGGAGCAGTTTCCCTCTTAGAGAGAAAATCTGGATCTGTCTTGGCTGTTCGCTAACACCAGCCTTATCTCACTATTCCCCATTTGTTTGAAGACCACAGCACTTATCATCATGAATACTTTTTAACAAATGCCAACAAAAACTTTACAGTTACACAGAATATGAGTTAAGGTTTGATTTTACCCAAAAATCAAACTGGCTACTGCAAATCCATGTTTCTCTAATGTTAGTTGTTCTTGCAAACTGCAGCGATCCATTTGCTTCTTTTTTCTGTAGCTTTTGTCAGTCAAATTTCTCTGACTTCTTATTAAATCTATTTATGTAGTCAATCGCACAAAAGCTCTTAGCCATTTTAGATGTCTTTTTTGTGTTTGACAGCACACAAACTGTATGCTAAGGCTGCCACTCAAGTGTCTTTCTGCCACTCTTGGGCGTATCCGCGGTGACTTCCGCCGATGCTGACATCACATGCATACCCTCTGTTAACTGATTTCACCTGCTTCTTACTGCTTTTCTAATTCCCATGAAGCAGTCTGCTTGGTGCAGATCTTCATTTAACACAGTAGAGGAGGGGACCAACACACATCCAGAAACTTACAGTATTAATACAGAAGGCACCCGTCACCACATCACATCTTTCTGCATTTAATCCACACTCAGCTAAAAGAAAAGAGCTTCTGTGGGGCTGAAGGTCAGTCTCAAAGATTTGCTGCGTCCTCGTTCCTCCAGACTGCACACAGACCGACCCAGCTGGCGGTTCTGACTCAGCACAGTGAGCAGAGCATTACACCAAGACAGCCTTGAACGTTTTTAGTACTACTGTTTGAAGGGTGTCTCCAGCATCATTACTGATCAGAATTACTGAAACAATATAAAAAGGAAATTTTGGCTGTTTAAAGATCATCATACTACTAAAGTTTCATAAATATATCAAAGCAAAGGCAGCGCAAGTGTAACTGCTATTTTCAAACTGGCACAGTCGTCATTTACCCGCCCAGCACAAATGTCATCTCAATAGCAAATGAAGGAGAGGGAGTGTCGGTCTAGAAGGGGGTGTGGTCAAGAGCATTGTCGGAACATTTCTATCTTGAGGAAACAGAAACGGTTTGCGCCATTGGGCAACTAAAACCCGTCTAAAGTCCAGCGCAGTGTTGTCCTGTTTCTCACAGCGGGCATTATTTGGATACATGTACACGGTGCAGTCACATTACATGTACATTCTGCTTGTGACACACGGTGACGCGCACAAAGACTCCTCACATTAAGCTAAACAGGCCATCAGTGCATTTCTGTATGCAGTGAAATCATGGAGTTTATCTTTATAACCCAACAAAATGTGATAACTGCTGCTCCCATCAGATAATCTGCTCCTGCATGAGGTAACGTGTTTCCTCAGCACTTGATTCCTTACTTCTGACAGATAACCTCCATCATGTAAATACAACTGAGCCCTGTTCTAGAGCATCTGGATTTTAAAGAGGATGAATAACAACACACCAACTAGTTTAACCAATGTTACGCCCAAAACACATCTCTGATTAATTAAGGGACTAAATCCATCTCCTTTGTGCCTCACTCAACGCCCAGATTACGCGCCGTCTAAATAACAAAGTGAACTTGGACACACTCCAGTTAAACTGATGCCGTGTGCTTCAGACTGTGCGCCACAGATCACCAAAATAAGACTCTCAGTGTTTGGTCATTTCATCTGTATTACATAGCAATAACATTTTCAAAAACTCTGAAATGACGCAAAACATTTTATGACACTCACGTGGAGCCCATACATCTGAATTTTTATTTCATCCTGTTTTTTTTTCCACCTGCTAAATTGAAGAATCTCCTTTTTCCACAGACTGACAGTGTAATTCTTTTATTGCCATTTTGGGTTGTATTATTATGACACCATATGAATTTCTTTATCAAGTTCAAATAATCATCTTAAGGAATAATTTTAAAGAAATTATCCAAAGTTTTTGGGTCTGTAGTCTGAATAAACTACAGATGTTAAGAAAATTACAGTAATATCTTAGTACTTTTCAAAAAAATTAGATAATGTCACATATTTTAATTTCTAAATTGGTCACTTCGACCAGGAAGTGTTTACAACCGTAGAACCTAATAACATTCTCTTCACACTGCCTAATTTGAAATTATAACACTTCTTTGCCTTCGGCAAACAAACTATCTCTTTGTTGAAGCAGATATTCCGGTTTGAGCGTCTAAGACAAACACAGAGGTGGATACATTCAGGAGGAGCAGCCTTGCAAAACAAGATCTCACACAGAAACTATTTAGCTGACAGCTGCGACGCTGAGAAACACAAAACGTTACGGCACACCTGAGTTACAGCAGCCTCGGGCTCTGACACCTGAACTGACCAGAGTCTGGATCAATCGATTCATGTTTCAATTAACAGACATACTTTTGCCCTTTATGAGATTATAATTACATAGTGATCAAGTCAGAAAAGGTAAATGAGAGATATCAACTTGTCAACAGTGGAAATTCTTTCAGTTTTGACACTTGGAAAGAAGAAAGGTTAGAACTGTTGTTGAAAAATTACCTGGACAGTTTTTTTAATTCTGTGCGATGGACCCGGGTACTCGGGGGAGTACAGGTCTGTGAGGAACAGGGAGTTTATGAGCGTGGACTTCCCCAGCCCGGATTCTCCTGAAAGACAAAGACAGAGCCAGAGTGAGTGGGTGCGTGGGTGGGAGTGAACTCCAGAGATGCATTTCACGCTTTACTTGTTTCCTAATCCTCTTTTTCATGCCAGACTGAGGCGCAACATGACGTGATCTCCAGATGTTTGTCAACTACCCCTCCGATGCAGAGATCCCTGTCTGACATTCTTGACATGTTTCAGATTCAAAACTTTTTTTCAGAACAGGAAACGGCTCCCTTTAACCCCCTTTTTGAAACCGGCCAGTGTTAACATGAGACGAAGGATGAGACAGACAGGGTGGAAGTTCTGTCCTCCCAAATTCTTTTCCTGTCTGCATTTCAGAAATCTAATCAAAGAATCATGGGAAGGGAGGAGAGGGGAAGAAGTTTTTCAACCACCACAGTCATCATGAATTTTCAAAGATTCCACTCCATAGCACTCAAAGAAATCCGAGGCAACAAAAGCAACGAGACAACAGATATTTCTTCTTCCTCGTTCAGGCTACGGTACAATAACGTTAATTATCTTACCATCGACTTTACAAAGATTTTTAAAACAAAGACAAATATCAAGAAAACCAACAAAACCCTTCAACTATTTTACAATAAAGTACATCATGTTGTGCCTTAAATATGAAGGACTGCGTATCAGATCTCATTACAACAGCAAATGTTGACTGCCTATTTCAATAAGGAGTACTGGTAAGACATACAACTGTGTTTTATTAGCAGTTGTAATGTATAATGACAAATAGTGGTTCTTATTAGTTTCTGATTTAAATTGTCTGTCACTTGTGAGCTGTTTAATGAAAATCTTACAGGCAGCTTTTGTTAAGAAAAAAAAAACATACTGTAACATCACTACTGAATTTTCAGACTAGGAATGCACAATATTATTGGCATGTTATCGAGATCTGCTGATACTGGCTTTCAAATTAAATACCGGATATCAGCCTGCACACTGATATCTGCCAAAATAATGAACGATAAAAGAGTAAGCTGCTGTTTCCTTGATGAAATGCTGAGTCGACGCCATGTTCCATGAACATGTTCCCATGTTCCCCGTGGACAGATGTTCCGTTTACCGACTTTGTCTCTTGTGAAACAGGACAAATTTGTCCTGATTGTGGGTTTTGTGCTGATTGTTTCAGGAAGAGCATCATCCAGTTTGAAGTGGGATGTTTCCTACTTGTTTTGTTTAAAGGTGGTGTTTAAGTTTCTCGAGTTCGGCAGGGAACGTCAGTTGATATTTGAATTAAAGGCCCAAAAAACCAAACAAACCCCTCCCTTCGTGTTTTCTCTGATGCTGCACCCAGCCCCCCGTGCCCCGCCTTCCAAGCACATGCACGTGTGTGACCAAGGCAACGGTTACTATGAGCTGTAAGCTTCATGTGACCACCCTGAGTAAAGGATGAACGTCCGTGGGCAAGTTAGCAAAACTAATGTTAGCTAACGTGTTACGTTACTCACATGTCCAGTAGAAATATGGCCACCTCTACGTTGGTCCTGAAGCCTTTCAAATCTCGTAAGTCTCTCCACCTTTGGAAGCGTTGCCGATGTAGATCATTGTCTTATTCTTCATTCAGTCCGACTCTCTTTCTTTCTCGCTGTGTGTTTTCTTTTGGGTTTGTACAACATTTCTGCTGCTGCTTGCTTGCCTCGGTTAGGTTCTTCTCACTCAGCTGCGCACAGCTACATCCCCTCTCCTCCTCCCCCTACCCTACCTGAGCCCGAGCACAAGGAGCCTAGGAACACACCCCTGCAGGTGATCGGCTGGTGTGGTGTTTTGGGTGGCGTTTTGAGTTTTGGTTGTATGGGGGCGATGCAAAAACACTCCAATGCAGAAAGCTGTCAGTGCTACACTGCATGGTGACTGATTAGACGCTAACTCTTGGCTTCAGAAATGATTCAAGCATTGGGTGACTAGGAGCCTCGCTTCCATCTCTGCCTGACATCTACAACCAGCACTGCATCAGCAGAGGATGCAGCATCATAAGTGACCCCTCCCATCCGTCTCATAGCCTGTTCTCTCTCTCCTGCAGTCACTCCAGGACTACACGACTGCTGAATAGCTTCTTCCCCACAGCAATCAGACTGCTAAACCAGAACATGCGAGCAGTGACGTGTTACCACAGAATGTGGTGTGCCTTTCTATATGTTTCACTAAATGTTCTATTTTTGCCTGGGGTATGCGAAATGTTCTCTTGTTTTTATGTTACACATGACAAATAAAGGAAATCTGGAATCTGAGATTTATAGGATTGTCAGCCAGGCTTGCCAAGATTTGAAACTCTTTACAGCAGGCAATTTATCTGAACATTTGTTTGTGTTTTGGATAGAAATTCACTTTGAACAAATGACGACCAACAATCTCACTGAGACCAATTTGATAATCTTTTACATTATGATTTATCATTCAAAAATGCCAGATGTTCAATGGTTCGAGCTTCTCAAGCATTTTTTTTTTCATAACTTAAAATTGAATGTTTAGAGGTTCAGGACCGTTAATGATGCAAAAAAAGCAATAAAAGCAAAGTGTCAACTCAGATTTCTTTGTAAAAGGGTAAAATTTTGTGTAATTTTGAGGAGCTTTTGGATCCTCATTAGTCACAAACATTTTTGCAAAAACCTGAAGGGACTGGTTGTGGTACTTAAATAACACGAGCAGTGTGCCTGTTAAGATGTTGGTAAGCGGAGGGCGACAAGGAGCTGCTGAACAAAAGCTTCAGTGTGAGAGAGGAGGCGGTCGCACACTGGGCGCGCACCGCAGCCAAAGAGCTACTCATGACCTTTACAAGTGGCCAGGGCCAAAACAGACCACTGCTGCCAACAGCTCCGCCACTCCATGCTTCATGAACAGGGAGGAGGCCAGCAAGATGGAAAAAAAAAAAAACATCACACAAAGGGATTCTTCACTCAACGCATTCATAGAGTCATAAATATTTTCCTAAGCGGGCAGAGCCACATTTATCTTACACTCTCAACAAACGTTTCAGTGATTGTAGCTGAGCTTTGAGGAAACACGCAAGACTGCTATAAACATTTTTCAAGACTGACAGGGATCAGAGAACTCCTTTGCGCTGCAGGCTGGGGGAGGCTGATATTTAGTGCAACATGTGGGTGAAATATGCAATAAAAATGTCAGCTTGAGTTAGAAAAGCAAAGAACCAAGTAGATGCAGTGAGACCCCGGTCCAAATCTTGGCTTCGTGAGTGGATAGGGAAGATGAGGAGCTCTGGTTCCAAGATGAGAACCAAACTCATCAAAGTCAGAGTTATGATGGTGGTGGTGGTCGTGGTCAGGGTGGGTTGAGTGAGAATTCTGATCATAGTTGGTCAAAGCTGTGGCTGCTCTTTGGATGCCAGAGGTCGTGAATCTGCCACAAAAATGCAGGATTGTATTTAAATGTGATTAGATGAATACTAGCTTTGACTGACTAAAATAATTCACACCATCCCTGCTGCTCTGTGAGTCAGGCTAACCCAATATGAGAAGTGTGACCTTTAACCCCATTTAGGGCCCAGACACACTATCCGCATCACATCACATTGCCATCACTGTTCCGTTAACATTGCACAATACCTGCCACACAGAACTCATCATGTCATGTGCAGCACAGAGCACAAAAGGAGAAAATATTGATGTGATCAGTCATGTAGCTACAAGCAGCTAAAATGAAAACAGCTAAGAAAGAAAGAAAACACATGTCATTGTCATAACTGATCATGGGTAGAGGGCTTTAGTGTTATGAATATAAAGATACATGCTAAAGCCAACAGATCACATTTCAGCGGCTTCAACTTGTGTTTCACTTCATTCTTAAAAACAAGCAAAGACCCTCGTAACGATTTAGGGCCCATTTAGGACAAGCAGAGGACACGTCTCTTTGTATATTAACGTTGAAAGTAAAGATGAGTTTTTTGGTCGAGTTCGATGCAAAATGTTGAGAGCTGCTATTTCCAGACTGCAGCTTAGCTGACCAGGCTTGCTCGCACTCTTAATGGCAATAATTAACTCAAATTAACCGGCTAATATCTACTAATAAGAATGTAACAACACCTCAGTGTTTACTGAAGGGTTACTGAAGCAGACGTAACATTAGCTGTGCTTGTTAAACTGTGAGGGGCTCAACAGGGAATGAGGACAGCTGAACAGTTTTGCCCAGAGCATAACGTTACACTTTTCTGTGTTTGATTTTGGAAAGGTTGAGAACGTAAATCTCCTTGGAACCTCACCAAATAACAAGCATCACTTTTAAAAGTGCCTCAGTCTCAACGTTTAACCACGATGAGCTTAAAATCCACAGAAGCAGCCTGAAAATGACCAAAATCTGAAAAATATGGACAAGTTTAAATGAAGCACAGCTGTGCAGTTGTCAGAACCCGGTCAAGGCAGATGCTATGCTCTGATTGGCCCATTTGCGTTTGAGGGCGGAGCTTAACAAAGGGTCAATTAAGTGGCCTAATAGAGCTTTAAATGTAGCTCCACTTAACTGTGAATGTAAAGGTACTGACAGACAACATACTGTGAGTGAGGAAGGGGCATCAAAGACTAAATATTCGGCTAATATTCGGTGATGAAAGAGACCGAGGGAAACTTCTCAGTCTCGTTTCCACTGAGTGGTACAGTTCGGTCTGGGACGCTACAGTACACTTCAGAGTAGTACCCTTGATCTTGCTTGCGTTTCCACTGCAGACTGTACTCTTACCTGGTGAGCAGGGTTTATGTTGGATGTATGCGTGTTGCGCTGCACGAGTGCACCGTAATGACGCTCTGCCGGTTTTTGGTGAAAATAATTTCACCCTCATTAAGCAGTAGAAAGTCATGCGCATTTTATAAAGTGTATGAAGATCCAATCATTACTAAAGTGTATGCGTACACGTACGATATGCATGTGTGACAAATAAATCCTCTTAGAACCTCTTAAAGTAGTCATATTGGCATTTAAGGTGGACTGTATAATATATGGTGTGACTCATGCATTGAACAATATGTAAGAAAACATTCCACCTTAAAAGATGCATCTGAGCGGTTGGTGAATGGAATGATCTTTTTTCACCAGTAATGTTACACTTATGGCAAAGAATCACTGTGAAAAGGCAGCAAAGCATCCATTCGTTTTAAAATGCTACAGAAACATCACGGCCAGCGTTTACTCACCGCACAGATCATCCGTTCATCAGTTCACTCTCTCTCCAGAACGACAGCTGAACGAGTCAGGCTGCAGCGAACAGTGTGATTCAACACAGTGAGATTCCATCCAACATGATGTGATTGGACAATGCAAAGGAATGATGCTATGCAATTCAGTGAATCTGATTATTTATTAATCAACGGTATATCCGATGAAAGTTAAAATTAGAGGCAGACCAGAACACCCTTGTTATTACAAAACTACGTAATATAAAGTAAAAGGAATTTTCCAAAGCAACGGATTACAACCTTGGCGACCCTGCAAGTACTTCTTTTGTTTTTACTACATGTAGTAAACAAAACAATTTGAGCCTGTAGTGGGAGTCTCTTACGATCACAGCAAGCTGATTCTCACACAACATATCAGAGGTGCACGTTTATGTAACATAGGTCCAATTTGGGAGGAATGAAAATATCAAAACATCAAATTATTGTGTCAGTCACATTTCTAAACAAACGCAGAAAACATCTAATGATCAAATGAATTGGATTTTACAGATGCAAACATTCAACAACAGATGCATCATGGTTTCTTTCCAAAACTGCATCCATTCACAGCTACTGTACTGATGCACTCGCATCTTGCCCGTGAGTATCGATACGGATCGGTTAATCTTGCCATCCCCTGTACCTAGCAACATCACTGACTTGCATTAAAATCCTCCATGCCAGCTAACTGAACAGGAATATTCAAAGGAGTCAGTGACTGTCAGTGCAGCCCCCTGGAGGTCCACTCTCAGTGAGCGGCCCACCAAGCCAAGGCCCACCGCTGCTCGGCTCACTCGGCAGCCAGCACAACTCCTTTAAAGGAAATTTCCAGCAGCTGTGTAAACCATGGGGGTTTATTCAAAGGTACTTCCCACTGCATACGAGAGGCTGGTGGAGGGGAAGCAGGAAAGGTTTGGCTTGTGAGACGGAGCCTGCGTTAGCTGAATTCGTTTGACAGGGCTTCCAGACACTGAGCTAATAATGCAGCAGTCTGCTGGTTTGTCAAAGGGAAACACTGATGTGTTTAAAAACAGTTATCTTCTGTCCTCTGCTCTGTGTTTGTGAATGGGACTTTCCCTTCAAGAGGGGCAGGAGACAGTAAAAGTTTAACAAGTCTACAGCACGACAAAAGTGTTACACACGTATCTGTTGGCAACCATCAATTTTCTTCTGCCTGTGTCACATTTCGTCTGCTTCTCTTAAAAGTCCCTCTTGTTTATGTGTGGGCATTCTTTCCAAAAAGAGACACAACAGAGCTCATTCAGCTCTCTGTCAGCCACGATCAAACACAATGAGCTCCGGCTGCACTGGCCAACACCAAGGTCACTTCCTGCCAATGTGCAAATCACTGCCAAATATTGACTTTGACCAACAAATGGCTCTGGCCCACTTTCACTTGTTCACTAACAAAAGCCACCCCCCACTACATCCACACTAACATTAATGTATACTTAAACCCATAAAATTAAATATATGCTGCCTCTGACTATTGATTTCCATCGATCTAGCACTCCTGGCAGCTGAGAAATTCAGTGTTTTTCACAAAATCAGATTTTATTTGGGGCTTGTAGTCTTTTTTCTTGCATGTAATGAATAAGGAAAAATAGACATGCCACAAAAAAAGGGTACAAAAAAATAAATAAATAAACAAATCAAGTGCTGTGTTAGATCTGTCTCAAATAATAGTCTGGATGAAAGAGCAAACATTAGGCATCAGAATATAACCTTATCTATTAATGCTTATCCACTACCGTGCAGGTCGCAGCAGCTCAGCACGTTACGTTACGTTAGCTGGATTAGCTCGTGCT
This sequence comes from Naso annulatus, assembly GCA_029783625.1. Lineage (NCBI taxonomy): Eukaryota > Metazoa > Chordata > Actinopteri > Acanthuriformes > Acanthuridae > Naso > Naso annulatus. The sequence goes on along the minus strand of JAPZDX010000008.1, from coordinate 23,003,170 downwards.
GTTAGCAGTGCTAGGATTAAACGGTTATCCCGAGTTTCCACTGGCGTTCCTACACGGCTCCGTTTTGGGTTAGCTCCATGTTATGATGTGCGTCAACACCCACCAGCTGCGTTTCAGAGTGCAGAACAGTGCAGCACCGCTGACAGCTGGAGCTGAAATACTGAGGAGATTTTGCAGTAATAACAGAATCACACATGATCACTGCGATCTGTCGACGTTGGGCCTGGCTCCTCACATACTGACGTTTTGTTTATGAAGTTTAGTAAAATATAATCTGGCATCAACACAGAGTGTTTTATTCCGAAATTAACCCAATGTTTTAACGTTGTATCTGTGTCTGACTTCCTGTCCCGAT
>JAPZDX010000008.1:22839632-22850385 GCA_029783625.1 Naso annulatus | reverse complement strand
CAGTGTGTTGAGGTGAGAATGTAAGCAGGGGATGGAGTTCTCATCCTTTTTTCAGTCTTTACACAACTTTCTGTCTGTTTCATACTTACTTCCATACTTCTTACTATCGCGGCCAAAATGGCATCTTATTATTCTCATCGTAACATTTAGAAAAGGACACTGGGGGCTCTATTTTCGTCAGAGGAACAGACAAGAACAGACAGAAACTGACAAAGAAGGTATCTCACTGCTGATTTCAGTCATGGCAAATCAGATCAGCTCCTCTCATTCTTTTTAAGACCACTGTGACGCAGCGTGTTGTCAATTTCGTAATGGCTGAAGAGGGAGCAGACAAGTGCTGCCAGCCAAACTTTACGCAGGAGGAAACTGACACACTTGTCAGGGAAGTTCAGTCTAATCTCCAAATTAACGGTACCATGAGTCAGCCTTATATCCATGGTGGCTGCACTCAATTGGTGGAGAGTGGCTGCTGTGTCATGATGCACGCCTAATTCACCTTCTAATTCAACAAAGAGTCAGCTTAATGTTTTGGATGCTTAACTTAAATAGAAAATTGCATTCAAAATTAGCATTTTGATTATTTGTGTAAGAGGGATGAAATATGGAGGACAACCTGCCTGTGCTATTTTGGATAGGTCAGTTCATGTTCACTCTTGCCATAAAAATAGCGCCACGGGCTGCACTGCACTTAGACCTGATTTAGGCGGGCAGAGACAAAATTCACCTCAAAAATGACACCAATGTTGCTATGCACCAACGCATCTCTACCCACACACCCTTTGTTGCCCCGCTCCTACTAGCTTAGCGCAGTCTGGTTCATGTCAGTCCATGAAAATAGCAACGTGGTGCAGGCATTGAAAAACTTGCACTGCATGAAATTACCAATACTCCTTGAGCTGTGCTTAGACCAGCTTTACAAAATTAGGCCCCAAATGAGAAGTCTCATCTAAACACTCAGGGGGAAAAAAGTTCACCTTTTCCAAAACTTTTTTTTTTTTTTTTTAAGGAAAGTGAGAATGTGCATAGGCTACCTCATGCATACTTAAGACCAGGTGTACACGTTTCTTTTAAAATGCTGTTGAGATCTTTTGCAACGTTCACTGATTATGCTATTATTTTGCAGCCTACACAGTGTTGTGTAAAATGGCATTCAACTCAATTAGGGCCCGAGCAAGCGGTGCAAGGCAAAATGGCTCGCTACTGCCCCGTAAACTGCAGCCCCCGGGACTTCTTTACCTACATGTATATAATTTGGTCAGCATATGTATCATACCCAGATCTACAAAAAGCCTCTTGTGACCATTGGCTAAACTCAACAGGAAGTCAGCCATTTTAAAATGAATTTCCATTTTTGACAATTTGCACATAATGTATTTTAACAAACTCCTACAGATTCTGTCTGACCATCTTCACTTTTGCTGTGTTACTTTTAAGGCCTTTGTGATTGAAATTATCAAAAACCTTTGTTTGATTCACGGTCTGTCCACGGTGGTGCGGCCATTTTGAGCATTTCGCCGTGAACAATGAGCTGGTTATAACTTCAACGTACATTGTTCATTGTGAACTAAACTTAAAAAAAGGTCGTGGCCTGAACACATTGTCAGTGCCTGATGTGACTCCCACATCGATGTTAGTCCCGCATGTGCTAAAATGTCCGCCATCTTGGACAGCTAGCTATGGCCAATGGACCAACCACATCACAATCTAAGTTTCATGTCACAATCTGAGTTTGACGGTCTAAATCAGATTTAATGTTTAAAACCACATCTTAACTGGATGGAAATGCTAAGTTCGAGCTAGCTAAGCCAGCAAGATCTCTGCTAGCCGGCTAACGGGGCTGCTTGTGCTAACATGACTGCTTGCTTGGATAGGGCTAGCTCTGGCTTTGTGGCTAGTCCTAGCCAAAGTCATTTAAACAGCTCTGGCGCTAGCGACGGCATGTGTTATAATTTCAAATTTCATATAACTGGCAAATTGAGGTGGCTTCAACTTGAGGTAGCTAGTTAGCTAGCACCAAGCAAAGACACTAGTACAACATTAGCAACTGACACTACTCCAGCTAACTTAACTGGCAAATAACTTACTCATCAAGTGCACACATGCCTTTGCCACTAATTAAACTTGTAATCCTAACATAATTATAATGTTGGGAATTGTAGAAAAATAATCAGTAACATTAACATTGGCATTTAATAACCACATGTGATTTGTCCAAGTGGTGCAGCTGTAGTTAGCTGTCCAAGATGGCAGACATCTTCACGCATGTGCTACTCACATGAACGTGGGACTCACATCATGCCTTACATACATCTACATGCCAACATTCAGTCACGCTTATAGCACCACCTACAGGCCACAGTAAATGACATTTTATACTCAGAATTTTTTCTCTTGAAAGGTTTAACCAATTCATCTTACATTTGATCTTAACAATCTTTACACCTTAATGATGCTGAATCATGAAGCTTTTAGGGTTTCAATAAACATCATCGCCATGATGATGCATTATTCACCATGGACAGGAAGTAGTTGTAACTTTACTGAACATTATCTGACCTTTCCCAAACCGCACGTTTGGTTAGAATCCCACCCTGAGGAAATGTGCATGCAAATTGGGAGTCACACAGATTGCGGCCCCCACTGGGAACAGGAAATAAATCTTTTAATGCAGTTATTACAGCATTTACATTAAATCGTTGTGGTGTAGACAACGCTCATGTGCTCCTTATCTCATCTGTGGCTCTCCCTAACGAGCTCTGGGGTGCGAGGGCTGTTCAATGCTGCTTGCAGCTTTAATTTTAAATGATTTTTAAATGATGAATTTATCATTGCTTTATGTTAGAGACCCTGGCTGATGAAATGCAATTGTTTAAACTACATTTTTTTATGGTGTGCTCATTGAAAGGTCATGGGTCTATAATTAATAGTAAGGTAATGAGTGTTAGAGTGGACACAAGTGCAAACAGATATGCAAATAAATGTTTAAAGGCATTTCTGCATCCATTTATAGCTAATGGTGGGAGTGGAAATGAAGCTTGGGCATGTGTGCCTGTTTCTACAGTGACTGACATTTATAAAAAACACTAAGGCACACACAGCTTTTGGAAATCTAGACAACAAATGCAAATGCATATCCTTGGAGCAACACAGTTTTATTGGGAATCTACAAAGAGTTTTATGCATCTTGGCCTTCATCTCCTGTGTAACGTCAAAAACAGAGGACAGACACCAATACTCAAAAACACCACTGAAGGGGAGGTTGGTGCAGAATAATGGTACAGAAAGGGGGATGGTCAACAATCTGTTCAATGTGAGTGTGTGTGTCTGTGTTATTTGTCATAGCGGGGTGACAAACTGTGTCTGGCAAGGGTGTTGTGGTCCACACAGAGGCTGGCAAGCCATGAGATGTGATTTAAGAAGACAGAGATGTGGCAAGTGCAACACCCCCCCCCCCCCACACACACACACCAAGGGCAATCAATTACCACTGCACTCCAAAGCAAATTATCGCGAGCATGAGCTGATAAATCCAAATGATGCATCGAACAAGAGGACATGAAAATATATCGCTTTTTAATACCCACAAAGGGGGCAGAGGGAACCCACGCAGCACAGAGACTCTCATCATAATGTGGTAACAGTGATCACTTCTCCTCACTTCCACATGAAAAGTCTTTGCACTTTTATCTTTGCTGGTCTTTAAGTGTGCGTTTGGCTCCTTGAACTCTGCGTTCCATGTAAAATTATTTCATCGGGGGAGGGCATTTGGTTTCAGGTATCAGTGAGATGACAAAAAATGCTTCAGTAAGTCCAGTTTGAGTAGTTGATAAACGTGTGATGACTAATCAGATGCCAAAACGCTGCATGTGGTAATCCCTGTGTTTTGTCTGAAGCCTTGTGTTTGCACCCGAAGTGTTAAAAACTATTGTCTTCTTTAGATGAGTGGCTGTGCTTTGTTAAGCAGTGCTGTCTGGCTTGTGAATTATTACAGGCAAACTGCAAATTTAACTGATAAATTTAGAGATTAATTTTATTTTACTACAGAAAACAAATCAAAAGTGTCCTCAAATAGACCACCTGACTGATGGTCAAAAATTACAGCTGACAAAAGCAGTCAGTAAAAAGATGGAGCCAGTTCCAGAAAATATTTTGCATTTTTGTTTTATATGCGACATTAAATTGCATCAATTCGTTGCGCTGGCCACTCGAAGGCTCTGTATATGTCTGCTTTGTCTGGATAGTCAGACAGGTATTCCCTCCACCTCCTCCTTTTCTGAAGCTGCCTAACATGAGCAACAAGTATATGCAGAAAGTCCCAAAAACTTATTTAGAAATGAATAATACCTGTCCATGGTACCTTGACCATTGACCTGTGATGCTCCACATTTGTTGACAAGTCTGCCAGCCCCACCTACCTCATTTCCATGTCTAGTCATGTGAGTCACCATACAGGCAGAATGGAAATGATGAAAATACTTACTAATGACTTAATGATCAGATGTCACTATCTGGATACAGTATTGGGATACATATGACATACTGATAGCAGGTGTAAATGGGCCCATGGTCACATATAATGTTTTATTAATGCACAGAGTGCGCCCTGGAGCCCACACTGTGACCAGGCCAATGAGGGTCAAGAGGAAGGAAAAAAAAAAAAAGAAAATTCAACAAAACATGCTTGACATTTGTGTGATCCTCAACTGTCCAGGGGGTGGAGATGGTTAATATCTTAAAAAAATAATCAAAGAACTTTGATTGGTAAATACATGACGCGGCTGTTTAATTGTACAATGAATGAGATGTTATTTTTTAACTGTTTGTATGAATGATAGTTGTGGTTAGTTTGAGTTGACGTCTGTCACTTGCAAAATGTCAGGAAAGAGGGTTGCAGTTCGGTGGGCTGAGGATCGCATCCCTGTCTGTGGCCTTCAGCACTCACTGGATCAGTTCACAGTGGAGTGAAGCAGCTGGCATGAGGATCAGCACCTCTAATTCTGAGGCCATGGTTCTTAGCAGGAAACTGGTGGACTGTCCGCTCCGAGTGGGGAATGAGTTCTCACCCCAAGTAAAGGAGTTCAAGTATCTCGTCTTGTTCACGAGTTAGGGGACTATAGAGCGCGAGATTTGCCAGAGAATTGGTGCAACAGGAGAGCTTTTGTGCTCGCTTTACCGCAGCGTTGTATCAAAAAGAGAGTTGAGCAAAAAAACAAAGCTCTCGATCTACCACTCAGTCTTCATTCACCTCACCTATGGTCATGAAGGATGGATCATAACAGAAAGAACGAGATCGCGAATACAAGCGGCTGAAATGGTTTTCCTCAGGAGGGTGGCTGGTGTCTCCCTAAATGATAAGGTGAGAAGTTCAGTCATTCATGAGGAATTTGGAGTCGAGCTGCTGCTCCTTTGTGTCGAAAGGAGTAATTTGAGCAGGTTCAGGCATCTGGTAAGGATGCCTCCAAGTCGCCTCCCCATGAAGGTGTTCCAGGCACGTCCAGCTGGGAGGACACCCCGTAGTAGACCCAGGTCCAGGTGGGGAGATTAAATCTCTGCATTGGCCTCTCTGTCTTTCTGTCTTTGCCTCATTTATAGTGGATAAAAAGAGTAATTAACAAATACATTTTGTCAGAGTTGACGCTGACAAAATTATCACTAGAGATTACACATGTTCAGCATAATTTCATCAACTCTTATAGCTCGACTTATAGCTAATGGCTACCATGTTAGCAAACAGTTGTTGAATTAGACCTCCAGCAGACATGGTGCAACACTCGCCTTTTCTTGGAATACAGTGACCTAAGAACCCATGTCTCTCTTTAAGTCAATAAGGCTTTTTGTTTTGACTCAGTAATGAGAATATTAATTTAAGTATTAATGTAAGATTTTTCTGTAGCTCATACAATAAAGCTGCTTTAAAGTTATAGCTTACAATTACATATTAGTGCCAGAATGTACTTAACTGATGCTTTAACAGATGCTGACAGCAATTGTTATTAAATTTCAAGGAACGGTGAAATCCCAAAATAAACACAGAAAAACATAACATTTTTCCAGCTTCACTGATACAAACAGTAAGGGCATCCTGATTAACCCAATAAAATGAAGGTCTCTGAGGTGGGGTGTGTGTGTGAAGACATGTCGGTGCCCCTGTGCAACCATCGGATTTCAATCCAAAACTACAAGCAGAAAAGTGTGTGTCGGGCATTAACAGGGACACCTCCTCCCAGCTGCTGTGTCAGGCTTTGAGGGAGCGCTGTGAATCAGTGTCGAGTGTTTTTCAAGTGCTTTCCAGAGTGTTAGACCAACGGAAAAAGGGTCATTGAGTGGAGTTCTGACATGCTGTTAAATACTCTCTTCACAGCAATGCTTACTGTCACACACCCATCCGTCGCCCTACCAAGACTCTCATCTCCCTCTCCTTTAGTCAATGAGCAATGTCCCACCCTTTGTCTTTAGTCCTCTTTTCACGGCCGCCTCGTGCTCCCAGGTGCAGCAGGGATTTTTGCGCTGCTCTGCAAGTGTGGACAGCAGCCGTTTTGAGGAGCCGCCGGCCAGCCATCTGTGTGCTGCCAGGCTCTTCACAGCGTCTCTTTGAGCAAACAGATGCAGCGGTAAATAAACACTATCTATCTGGAGCTCACGTGGTGCAGCCGCTTGCCACAGCACTTAACATGGCAGCTCCCGAACACTAACCAGGTGGGTGTTGAACAACGATGATAATTCTTTGTTGCCAGCAGAATGTTGAGATTAAGCTAATGGTCCTGATGGGACAAGAGGGCAGAGGAGAGGAGGAGGATGTCAGATGGAAAATCTGCATTGTGAAAATCTGACCTTGGAGCCGAGAGCAGATGAGAGCGGTGCATATTAAACTGACAAGTGATAACATAAGATTGTCTCTTGTCTCAATGCTGGTTCAGGGCCTTTCAGCCCTGATACGACTGAACAAGGAACAGAACAACAGTTTTCACTTTAGATGCTTATTTAGCACATAAACATCGACTTAGGAGAGAAAATCTGTATTATGTGTATTGTACGTGCATCTACACATATTAAACATGGTATCGATTTATTCTTTTGTCTTTCTTTTGTTTGTTTTGTTTTTTGCCTTTTTTGGGGGTGTTCTCGTTTTTGTAATGGTTTTTGTTCATGCAGGTGCTTTGATTTGCCTAATTTAAATGTAATGTAATGTAATTATAGATTTTTAACTAAATTGCAAATATTGAAGAAGCAAAACTGTATATGTGAAAGCAATTCTGAAAATGAAAGTTTACAGTTGCTGTTGTTAGCGATTATTAAAGTCAAAAGACACATTCCAGACTGGTTCACAGCCCACTATATGTCTGTCAAAGTGGGGAAACCACAGCTGCATTTTAAAGGATAAGTTCTGTTTTTTGTACTCTTGTGTACCGACACTAAAACATGAAGCTAAACACAGATGGATAACTGAAAAGTGGCTCTTTTAGCTGCTTCACAAAACAAACAGTTGTTTCTAGGTTCTATATCCTTGTTTAGCTTTGTGTTTTAGTGTTGGTACATGAGAGGACACAGCTAAACATCTGGCAAGTTTCACATTTTTCAGAACGAGTGTTTATCGAATTTCTTGAAGGACTGTCTGAGTGCACATGCTCATGCTTCAACGAGCTGCAGCTCTCGGGACCGCACTGGCCGTCCAAATAACACAGTAGAACATCGTATATGATCGTAAATATTCTTAGGCTTAATGTGCAAAAAACCAAACTTCTACTTTAAACAAGATCACGTACTTTGAATTCTCTGAAATCCAAGACAGAAATCAGATTGAAAAGATGAAAGCTTACATTACATTTGGCATTGACAATCTTAGAGCTAGCTATTTACTTAGAAATATAAAACAGTATTGGTGTATAAGCAGTGGCGAACCATAGCTATTAGAGCTTGGGCCTTAGTTTAGCCAAAACACACAAACAAAATAAAAACAGCAACAGGCTTGCACCATCCAATTGAACAGATTTTCCACAAGCGGCTGTTTTAACTTTGCTTTTCTTAATCTTTTACCATGATGTTATGATGAAAACAGAGCTGAGTCAGAAGGCAAAGATGGATGGATGGATGTTCTTAATCATGTCTTAAAGCTCCCCATTTCTGTTCACCTTAGACCAATCAGGAGTGCAAATAGATTAAGTACTGAATACTTTTGTTTGCAAGATAAATTCATCTATTTGCACAACTGCATTCCAGTGCTGGAGTTGGTCTTCTAATCGGAATTAGTAACTGCTGTTATGGGGAAGCTCTCCTCAAAAAAGGCCTCGCTATTATACTACCTACAACGCTGTCCTCCTCTGCCGTACCTGCTGCTGATATGGCTAGCTTTGCTGCTTTGTCTATGCTACAACCAAAAGGGCGCTGTGAAGATTTTTGGTCCCACTGATTAAAAAATAAAAACATAATTGCTTAATTCACATCACTTTCTGAACCAACACATGCAGCTGTCCCAGCAAGGGAGTCCTACCCAATAAGTTAGTGGTTCTAGCCTCTTCTCAGCCTAGAGACAACAGAGGTCAATTTAATGACTCTAATTTTACTAAATTAATCTACTGACTATTTGGCAGAAATCAGAAATCACTTTTCCCTTCAAAAACTAATTTCTCACTCTCAGAGGAAACTCTTTGTCCTCTGCATCATCATATGACTTTAATATATGAAACACACAAACACACACACACACACACACACACACAAAACAATGCTTCCTCTGTGTTTCAGTCTAAGTAGCATTTCAGTTACCTCCTGAGGCACATGACAGCGCAAGTCAAGTGACCAAAAGCAGATGTTCAGTTTCCATCTGACTCAGACTGAGCTCTCCACAGCCTACTTTCATTATAATTACTGCTAAAAATATTAGCTTTCAGGTGATATAAAGCTCACTGTGGCCATATGTCATCATGCAAGAAAGACAAAAGCAAATGAAATATGGTTGATGTTCAGACATTTCACTAAAGTACATGTAATGTGTGACCAAAAAAAAACTTCTTTAAGTTGTCATATTGGTATTTATGGTGGACTGGTTAATTCATGGTGTAACTCATGCATTGAAAAACATGTAAGAAAACATTCTACCTTAAAAGATGCATCTGAGTGGCTAGGAGAATGAAATTAAATTTTTTTCAGCAGTAACATTAAATTTATGGTGAGGACTCAACATGAAAAGGCAGCAAAGCATCTTTTCTTTGTTCTTTTCAAATTCTTTTTTTGTTTGTTTTTTGTTTTAAAATTCTATGGAAAGATTACGGCTGATGTTTAATCTCTGCCAGATCATTGGCTGATTGGTTAATTTTCTCTCTGGGGTGGTAGTGTGAGGAGGTCTCAGGTCTCACTGCGAGCTGCAGCTCCTCACAAGTCCAAAAACTTCATGACTGATATACGTACAGATGAGTTATTTGGATAAACTGACTATTTGAAATCTGTATGGTCACATCCTCGCCTAAAAAATATATAAAATTTTACTGAAGTGATAAATCAGCAGTTCTACAACAACACTTAAAAACAGCTTTTTGCCTGCTTGCACTCATCCGACTGCAGTGTGAGTAGCTCCGCCCTCTTGGGACCCTTTATGTGACCACTTGGTACCCCGACGAAAGGGTGACCAAGGTAGGGTACACTTATTTGGTACCCTATTGACAGTGGCAACGCAAATAACTGTAAACTGTACCGTACCAAACTGAACGGAGCTGATGTGTCTCCATGATGGTGCATTGCTAATAAATTTGTGACACAATAGTAGAACCCGCAGACTTTTCAGCGAAAGCAACGTCCAGTCAGCAAGGATCTTTTGGAGTCAGTGTTCACAGTGGGAGGCTGAAGACACCGCCACATCTCCTACATCCATGAATATAGAAAAAAGGAAATTTTCCCCTTTCTCATCATCGGCCCAGTGGGGGGGTTTAGCCTGAGGATATCAAGACATCATCTCTTCCACAACTCCTCTGCTGAGGTGTGAAACAAGCATAAGAGAAAAGAATTGTCCTGCCCTGGAGCTAATGGAGCATGAAGTGGACCTGAGCTATAAATGCTGATGCAATCAAAGGACGCCAATAACCTGTGAAATGCAAACTGTTCACGTGGATGACAATGGAGCAGGGGGAACATGAGGGCACTGACAGCAGCAAATCACTGGCTTTCTGTGTTTGAAAACTCTCACATTATGGGCAAAGTAACATATTTTCATGTGGATACAGTTTCTGCATCCTTCTTTTAATCTGCTCATCACATTTCTCAGCTCCCACTGGGTCAATGTTCATCAAAACTTTGTGAATATTATCGACTCCCCCTCACTGGCTGAAATACTGGCCAGTATAGAGCGCATACAAGACTGAATGATAGTCAGGTCACCTACATTAATGTAATGATTACACCACTGCTGCAGCTCAGATGATAAATTACCTCCATATCATGCAAATAACGGTTAACAGTTACAGTGATAATCCAGCGCAGCTGTTGACTGAGATCTGACAGATACAACGCTGAGCATCGATATTAACGGTGAACTTTTCAGACCTAGACAGAATTGAAAAGAGGAAACATTTTAATTAACTGATTGTTATCATGAAGGCAGGCCTAGCTATTGTTTTATTCTGTTATTATATTTTATTTTTAGAGGGATACGTCAACTTTTCTTTACTTTTTGTTATTTGCCTCCATCCTGAGTTCCAGACAAGAAGATAGATCCCATTCTTTCAACTGTGCGTGCAGTAACAAGGAAGAGATGGGCAGAGCT
>JAPZDX010000008.1:22810427-22822596 GCA_029783625.1 Naso annulatus | reverse complement strand
AAGGATTCAATCCTCAAACAACAAATCACGCTCCACATTTGAAAAACACTTCACATACTGTTACTTCACTTCACACATCCTCAACAATCACTCATACACACACTCCAGGAAATACAGCACACACAAAGATCGAGTCTCTCTTCTTCACTGGCCAGCTGATGACTGGAGAAGACACGAGGCGGTGTCACCGGTCGACCAGCACATTGCACTGCAGGGAGAGGAGAACGATGTCGTGGCGTAACAATCATATCTATTTCCCGTCACACCTCTGCAGCGCTGACCCTCTCCGTTTGATTTTTCTCTCTCTATTAGTGCTCCTGCCTCTTTTATGTTGTACATTGTTGACAAATCACATTAAGGAGTGTGTGTTAGCTCAGAGGGGAGCTGTATAGATTATGGTGACAGGCAGAACGCTGGCAGAAAGGGCCCGGCAGATCCATGTCTTATTTTCACTCTATCTCTGCAGTAAACTGTCAACTCAAATGGGCTCTTCATCATCGCCGTCCGAGTAAATAAAGATATGAAAAACACATGGTAGGAGGAGGCTTATGAGATGTGAGGAGGGGGCTGCTGGGCCGAGCACTGCTGTGTGCGAAGGCTGGGGTGTAGAGGGAGATAAACAGGAAGGATGACAAGAAGTGATCCACATACAGCAAACAAACAAAGAAAATCTCTTCTTTTGAAAAAAGAAAGTAAATGACAGCTGTATACATACAACCACTGTATATACAATTTCCACATAAAATTTCCACCAAATATAGAAGTGCAGATCCGAGAATCAGTGTATCATCTACCCACAGAAGAAGAAGAGATATGCATATGCTGTCTTGGTGCTGCTGCATAATGCATTATTACACAAAGGAGGTTTTATTTTTAGTCCTATTTTTGTGTTTGTCTGTTAGTCAGCAGGCTATCTCAAAACCAGTGTGAAAACAGAGAGATCTGCTCCAGCAGCACACAATTATTCCTTCCATACTCAGCGAAACAGTAAGAAATGAAATTCCTGTCTCAAATTTGCAAACACACCCACGTCCAACAAACCGTTGTCTGCAGACTAACGGTCTAAAAGTCCGATTTCAGATGGGCCAAACATAAATCTGTCTCGCTCTTGGTAATATTGAGGTAATGGTAAAAGGGCTGCATTTACAAAGTGCTTTTATACTGAACACTGCATGTCACTGATACAAAGTGCCAGCCTGCTCATCGGAAACAGACACACTCACACACACACTGATGGAAGAGCCAAGTTTGGGTTCGGCTTCTTACCAAGGTCAGTTCCACACACACACACTGACAGAGTGGTGATTAGAACCATGACCACATGATGGTAAAAAAAAAAAAAGAAAGAAAAAAAAAAAAAGTATAAATAAATAAATAAATATATATATACACAAATGTAAATTAAGGATGATGTTGCATGAAAGTGTTTGTCTCCTCAAAGAATAGAATTTTTATGGGAATATTCATCAAAGAGTGTGACACAAAAAAAATCTTAATTAGTGTAAAATTTCAGTCCACATTTCAGCGTATTTCCACCAGATTACTGCATCGCTTGAAAACCACAAATTCTAATTCATGGGTTGTTCGTAATGTCATTAATTGTCACCATAGAAACATGACTCTTAGCCTAAATTTAATAGAAAGCGAGACCGCTCACTGACTGTTCATTTCCTGTAACAGTGTCACGGGAGTTTCGCCATGGCCCCGCCCCTTTGGGAGACTAAAAGCAGTCGTGAATCCTTTCATTCGTACAGAAGAATTGAGATTATTACAGATTATGACCAATTCTTTCGCCCCGTCATCACCAAGCTACATACTGGACCCATTTTTCACAAGACACATATCTTCTGAACATTCCGATTCAAAAATGTAATTTTTCAGAAACACATCATGAGAAAATTAACTTTGTTTGAAACCTGTCTCTGTCTCAGCAGCACACTCTCATGAGATCTGTGAACCGGTGCTTCCCGCCTTGCTACACAACGGACATAAACGGACATTTAAATGGTCTTAGAGGTGAAACCATGAATTAAAAGTTCAAACTTACGTCAAACAAATATCATGCGACGCAAAATCTATCTGCTTTAATCCATTCACACGACGTTCTAACACTTCCAGATGAGGCAGAGGGATGGTGGTTCCTAACTGTCTCCGTGGGAGATGTGACTCCACCCACTTAGGAGACAGGAAGTGTATATACCATTTCACACCATTGGCAAAGTGCACAGTGGGGGATCTTGTGTTAATATTGACTATCATCGACTTAAGGCCAATTATCTTTGATTTCACGTCACGTACCAAAAGAGTTTTGATACATCATGGATATCATAATGTTTTGTTGCGTAATGTGACTGAGAAGTAAGGAGATAGTTTTAACTACATTTCCTAGTTGATATTCTAGTGTTCGTGTCGAATACAGTTACCATGGAGTCAACTGAAACTTGTCGCAGAAGCATAAATTGAAAACATCACACTACTCTTTCATTACTGTCGAGCAACACTTGGCAAATGTGTCGAGCGATGAAGCATAAATTGGACTTTAGGGTGAGTTTCAGTTCAGGGGCGTCCTCCTTCCAAGGCTGTATTTGAAGATTGATTTATCTAAGTGGTACAACTAAGGCTGACGCATTTTGAAGGCTCCGACAAATACAGCCGTCGTCCTCCACGTCGTAAATGATCCAACTGGTGAATCCTTCAAACCCATTCTAAGATGTTCCTTTTTTTTTCTTTTTTTAAAGCCAATATGGTGATGGAAGCAATGGCACCAGGGTTTCAAAGTAAACTACTGAAAAAAAATTAAATGTTAATGTTTGGAAATTCCACACCAACCCTTGAGAAATGTGGTTAAAGATAAGAGAAGTGATTTAAATGAGACATTGCAACAGAACAGCTTGTCAGTGGCAGGTCAGCCACCATTCAAAACAAAACAATGTCATTTGTCTCAGTTCTTGCTGTGAAGTGACAAAATCATGCATTATGGACTGAAGCCACTGACTGGCATCAGCTGCTTTACACTCGCTGGATTAGTCATCAGCTGATTTGTAAAGCCCCGGCATATTCCTGCACATGTACAGCAAAGCCTTCATAATCTGACACTGCAACCATTTGCTAAAAATTCCTCGACACAACATTCTGACAGATCTGCTTGTATGAAGGGGCAGATCATGATGGAATGTAGTTTCACTTGTGAAACGGATGTTTAAGGACTAGTTCAACGCTGCTGACATACATTCATGTGTTTCTCCATGTGTACAGGGCGACAGTCATCAGATTATGCTACTGCAGCAAAACACAGCTGCCTTTGACTTTTTTTATTTTCTCACTTTTTAAATTTTTTTTTGCAATGGTTTTGTGCTTACTGATTAACACTTTTTGTGCACTAAAGTCTTAATCAGTGAGCTTTCCATGTGTTTTTGTGCAACTTTACCAGAGTCAGGCTAGCTGTTTCTCCCTACTTTCAATATTTATGCTAGCTAACTAGGCTAACTATGCAACTTCAGCTCAGTATTTAAAACACACATGAGAGTTTAAAGGTGGAGTCAGTAGGATTTACCTAAAATATATAATACAGACTTATTAAAAGTAATGCTGCTCAATCATCTCTTCTCAGCCACCGTGTGGTGGTGGCTGTTTCTGCAGAGCTCCACCCTCTGCCTAGATTTTGATGTTTTGGTTGACTCAGGACGAGACTGGGTGGGACGTGAGTGTGATTCCCCCACCCACTGACTGTGTGCAGTTGAGGTTGGGAGCACATTCAGACAGCAGAAAATTCCAGATGTGGATATAGCGGCAAAAAAAGAAGAAACAGAGGCCAAGTGAGACGAAAAGGCAAGCAGATAAAGCTCGTTCCAGAATGACAATAAATCTCGGTTTGGCTTTCAGATGCTTTTGAGCACTGAAGGAGAGGCTGGAGAGGAAGAGCGATACGGAGCTGACCTGCTTTCTGTTGAACAGGTAGATGCCAAACACCGCTGTCACGCCTTACAGTAATACATTGAGCTCTGGAGGAGGGGCCCGACTTGAATGTTGTGTTTACAAACCGCAACGAACAAATGTTGCTGACTCCGCCTTTAAGGAAGAAAGAAAACAAGAATATTTCCTATAATTTGAGTTATTCTTTTCATAAACATTTGTTTGTAAATGTAGTTTTAGATATGTGATGTTTCCTACATTACACCATTTATACCTCAATCTTGAAGTCTACGGACAGTTTGCCCAGTTTAATGCAGCAGTGGATTTTCTATGGATGGTGGAGTATGCATTATTTTTGAACATGCCGATTATTGGTCAGGTCCCAAGTGTCAGGTAAGTATTTCCTAGGAATCAAACATTTTTTCAAAAAGATTCTGGTTTGTTAGGATTTCACATTTCCAGTTGAATGTAGGTCAGTTTATTCATCCACTTCATCCCTGTCTGTGGGTTTGAGGTGGAGAAACAGAGAGCACTGAGGTCTGTGGGTTCACATAGACGAGTGTTTCTCCAACATGAACATTCTGAATTGGGTTTTATTCAAAGAGGTTACGGTCTCCTGCTTGTCAAACCAGTTTCATCAAACTAATCCTGCTATGTCAACGCCTCAGGACCCAACAACTGAAAGTGAAAGGGGGAGGAGTGTTCACGGCTCCAAGTTTTGTCTTCGTCGCTGAAGCCCTGTCAGCGCTGACGACACGTGCAGATTCAAGCCTTTCTCTCAGGGCCTTTCTTATGGATATTTCAGGGTTTATGCAAATACTGTTAAAATGTCATTCGCTAAAC
Source organism: Naso annulatus (assembly GCA_029783625.1). Taxonomy (NCBI): domain Eukaryota; kingdom Metazoa; phylum Chordata; class Actinopteri; order Acanthuriformes; family Acanthuridae; genus Naso; species Naso annulatus. The sequence continues at coordinate 22,817,841 of JAPZDX010000008.1, read as the reverse complement.
TCCTCCGCATCCATTGTATCCCCCAACCTTACCTTCAGTGATATTTAGTCATACAGGCTAGATAGTTCTGTTTTATTTGTCTGAAATTTAAGATCTGTCATTGACATTTCTGTCAGCTCGATACAATGTGAATGTGATATTCTTTGTGGGGCTCAGAACATTAAGAACATACCAGCTCTTTTAAGAGCTGCTATGTAAGGATGATGCATCATTCAACTATCTATCATCTGTTTCCATTTGGTAAATGTTTGCTTTGGCTTGATTCTCATAAGAGAAGACAACTACAGAAAGAGCCACATAGCTGACACGATGTTTGGCTCCCAGTCCAACAGAGTTGAGTCGATAAACATAAAGTTTTTCTGTACTGTATGTCTTACTGACCATCTGGAGTGCGCCGCCCACTCGCCCCTCCTCTCATCAGTGAACCCCCTGATACATTTTCTTCTCAGTTCCACCATTTCTCAGGAAAATCTGCTGTACATTTTATAATAACCAACATTGCACAAGCTAAGAATTCCAAGATGTAAATGCTGAGAGTTACATTCTGCATATAAAGTGTTCTGTTGGATATTCATAACTTCATGAACTGGGCAGAAAGGGATATACAGAGAGAGAATGCTGCACTGATTATTGTATATATTGACACTGCATATTGGATTTATTTTTCTTTTATGACATGAAAAAGTTTTTAAAGTTTTGCACATTTGCAATGTTATGCACTTCATGCCACTGGTTTTATTTTCTTTTTGTGCATAAGAGATTATAATTAATCAATCAAGTTATGACAGAGCTCTTATGATATTAAACAATATGTTGTTAAATCTGCCCAAAATTATTTGTTGTTTGTATGTTTGTCTGGACCACCAATTGCATTGAATATTACAAACTAAACCTTGATATATTACCGGCTTGTGGAGTGAGTAACTTGATAAATAGTTGCTTTATGGCACAACCAACACAGAGAGAGCAACATTATCGTTAGTTTGAAGTTGTGTTGTATCCACTTGATGAATGTAATTCTGATATCCACAGCCAATCAGTGTTGAGATTCGAAAAAAGACGTCAATAACATCCTGACGGCACAAATGTTGCTTGTATTTGCTGAATGGATGTTAAATCAGACATGGCTGTCAGAACAACTATAGTTTTCCAACATTTCTGGGATTTCCACAACTGATATACAGTGAAGCAGAAGTGCTTGTACCAGCTGTAGTTAATGATAGAAAGTGGTCAGTCCCCCTCTTCACTGAACATGCTAATATTAGAGAAGTACTTAGCACGAATGAAGTGATGATCCAAATTATGATCCAATATAATCAAGTGACATGATGTTAGCGTTTCTTGTGATAAACATCGCTTCATTGTTTCTGTCTGAACGCAGCTTTCAATCAATTAAAATATTTGATCACAATTAAGCACACGATTTTCATAGTTAACAATTTAATCAAACCTTTTTTCAGTTCTAAATGTAAATGTCCTTAAAGGAATATTTTTCAAGTTTTTAATAGTCTTCAAATTGAGAGTGGACAAATATGCTTGCTTTATACGAATGTATGTTTATTATTACTGTAGCAATCCAAAACAAGTAAAAATCCTGTGATATATTTTGATCGAGCACTCGAGTGCTCTGCCATGTTTAGTCTGCTGTGATCAGGGCTCAGTCGCTCAAGTCTGTTGTTGTCAAGAGCTCCTTCAGTCTTGTCTCTGTGTCTTATTGACTATTAGTCATAAGTGTCATATTAACACTCGCCCTACATCCCGGAGTCAGACCACACTATAATAGTGTTCCAGTATAATACAGACTAATACTTGGCCCACCCTCGCGGCTATAGCAGACCCTGCGCACCTGCCAACGTCATTCGAAGCAGCTTTTTCAGCCCGCACCCTTACAACGGGACAGCAAGGCTGGATGAGTAAGAACTCTCGTTCTTCACTAGTAAAACCTGGCTTGTAGCCCAACCCCAACATTTTACTTCAGCTCAAACTTGAGTTCTTACTCATGCTACAACACATACCACCATCCTTGCTGGCCAGAAGACTGCCCTGTGCGGCTCTTCTGACCCGAGGAGGAAGTAACATTGAAACCATGGCAACTCGCAATGTTATCCCTTAAAATAGAATGTATGCCGATATGTTATAAGGCTAAAACGTATCAATGTCTGGCTGTGGACAACACAACACTGACTCATCCAGACCATAATATCTCAGAAAAGTTTGTGGAGTCAACCATGAGCCAGCCACACACGTCTTTCACAAACACACCGTGTAAAGGCGCCCATGAGGTGGACACGACCCATATAGAATGAGCCTTCAGGTCCTCTGGGGATCCCTCCCCAAAGAGGAATAGGCTAATGCTATGGCCTCCACTATCCATTTAGCCGGACGCTCACTAGACAGAGCCATACCACGGAACTGAGACCCGTAACATACAAACAACTGGCCAGAATGGCGCAGCATGCGCGTTCTCTCCAAAAATGCCAAGAGCGCACAGGCCAGGCAAAGTCTGTGTAAGCGCTCCTCCTCCGCTGATGCAAACAGAGGGGGGCAAAAAGCTCCCAGATCCACAAGCACAGATCTAAAACCAGCCCCAATATGTTTTGGCTGACAAGGCGGGGTAAGCAACAGTGTGGCCCGCCACTTATCAGCCGAGAAATTCACACATGACGGCTTCACAGACAAAGCAATCAAATCACTTACTCTCTTCGCTGTGGACAGGGCTAATAATAATACCGTCTTCAGGGATAGAGGCTTCAATTCAACCATATCGACGGGCTCGAATGGGGGGCCCGAGAGCCCTTCCAGTACCGTCACTAAATCCCACCAGGGAAACACATGTCTCGACAGGCGGGCGTAAACGGCAAGGGCCCTTCATAAATCGAGATGACAAGTAGTGGCACCCCAACGATTTTCCCTCAATATCCACATTGCAGGCAGAAACTGCAGCCAAGTAGACCTTTAAGGAGGGGCAAGCCTTTGTCTAGCAAGCCCTCACCTGCCATTCAGCCCTGGAACACAGAATTGTCCCTACACCGCACTATATCTTATCCTCATTACATGCCGCAAACCAGCGCATAAAAGCTTGCCATCTAAAGGATGGAAAACCTCTCTTCCTTTGGGAGTGCACCAGGAGTCCCCTACGTCACTGCGCACAGGTCTGTGAACCATGTCTGAGGTGGCAATTACGTTGCTACCAGAGTTATTTGCAGCTTCCCCAAATCTGTCCAGGACCTGCTGGATCAGCAGGATGGGGAGAAATGTGTACAGCCTTCCTTTGGGCCATTGGTGCGCCAGCGTGTTGTGCCCTAGCGGAAGGTTGTCATTGTGAATGGAGAACCACAGCAGGCAGTGCATTACGAGCCGCAATGAGAACAGATCGAGGTGTGCTCGGCAGAACAGAGTCCAAATTTCCTCTACCACCTGCAGGTGCAGACTCCACTGCAGGATGAGGACTGCCCCTCGATAGGAGGTCTGCTCCCCAGTTCATCTGGCCTTTATTGTGCACCACTGACAGGTAAAGTAAGTGTTTGTGCGCCCACAAGTGCACCTGAGTTGTCACTTGGTTTATGACTGGGGAACAGACTCTGCCCTGTCGGTTTATGTACGAGACTGCGGAGGTGTTGTCCAACTGTATCAACACATGGTGGCCCTTTATCCGCTCCATAAAGAATACTGGAGCCCGACAAACCGCTTCCAGCTCTAGCATGTATATGTGGTGATTCTCCTGCACTCCCCATGGCCCGTTTACTGCACAGCTGTTCGCACAGGGACATGTGGGTCGTCTGACAACCCTGAGAAACACCAGGCCCAGACGGACACCGGCTGTCAGAAAGTGTGGGTCCGTCCAGGCTGTCAGGGTCTGACAGCACCGCTGTGTAATCACGAGCCTGCAGTCTTTCATTGGGTTTATGTGCTGCTGATGAATCAATTCTGGACAGGCCGCATGCACAACAGGCCAAGTGGAACCACTGCAGATGATGCAGCCATCAGTCCTAGCATCACCATACACTGACGCGCTATGAACATGTGACTCCGGCACAGGGCTCGAGCTGTCCTTTGAATATGCAGCCGTCTGTCCCCAAACAGGCGCATTCGCATTGACTGGGAAATCAACTGTAGCCGCGAGGGCAGGCCCAGGCACATCATGATGTGAGAGCCTATCACCTGCCATTCAGGCCAAGCCGTGACTTTGGTGGTGTTAAAGTTTTATAAATAAAATGTTCTCAGCAGCACTGCCGTTGACAGCTTGGTAGCATAAGTAAGAACTTGAGTTCAAAATGAAGTAAGTGCAAAGAGTCCCTTTTGATATCTGTTGATAGTGTATACTCTGTAAACAGGGATACTGTTACCCAAAGAGATGTTGCTCTTGAACATGATTTTCCTCATTTGCCTGCAGCAGCTTTAAGTTTACCCTTCCCTGAAAACCCTGAGAATTTGATAAGAAGCTGTTGGTGACAAATTTAAACTAAGGCCAGTGGTTGCTGTCCCCACCAATTAGCAAAAATACCTCAAATAGTAAGTTCAAAGTCTTGTAAAAGCTCAAAAGAAATCACTGAAGATGTCCAGAGTTGAAAGCAGTAGAGTTTATTCCCAGCAACAAAGTACAGGTCATAAACCCAAGTCCTTCCCGGGAGAAGACTGACTTCAAACTCTTTTTACACCCTGTTTCATACTATACAAAATCCCTCCTTCTGCTATCTGTTTTTTAAGATGAGCATTTTCTGTCTTGAGTCTATTGATGCCACATCAGGTCAATCAAGTGGCCGACTCTACCACTTCACACCCGCATCTTGGAACAAATTTTATTTGTGTCAGCCTTTCTGTCCACCTGCAAGGTCAGGCACGTAGACACGTGGTAGGCCAGTGCTCGTCACTTTTAGACTTCACTGAAACACACAATAACACAGCCTCAGCTAATGCACCTGACACCATTAGACTCGAACAGTCCAAATGCACTTTTTAAAAAAGAGACATGCCACACTACATTCCTCAAGGTCAGATACATGTTTGTTCAACACTCTTTCCCATAGACTACTTCAAATACAAGGTTTGTGTTTGATTGTATGTGTTATGCATTCAGTATAGTTTATATTGTAATGCATGCTGTATATTGTAATACATGATGTTTGACACCATGTTTTAACATCAGTACAACATGCACTCTTAACATGCCTTTTCACTACAACAAAGCAACACATTAACAGGTGTCAAAACCAAGGGCTGACAGGTAGACAGACGGATAGCAGTCCCTCATACTTTTAAAGTCAAATGTGACAAAATAAACAGTCTAGAATGATACTTATAATCAATATTTTCTCCATGTGTTTGTCACTGGAGTGAACAGCAGAGAGTAAGTTAAAGGAAAGTACAGACATTAGGCTCAGATAAAGTTACAGGAACTTAAATAAGATTCCTTTTGGTTTCTTTAAGTTGGTCCCATAGTCCCTAAAACATTTTGTGCAGTTCTCATTGGAAAGAAGGCTGCTGTTAAAGATGTCAAAGGAGCAGGAAGTGTAGGGGTGACTGAAAGTGAAGGCTGCTTTGACTTTGGAACATTTCTTGACTTTGGGTCACACAGATGAAACTGTCATCTGTTGCATATGTATGTACTTCTGGAGGCCCATATGCCTGCACGCTGTTTTAACAATTCAAATCAGCTCTGTCCACACAGCAAATCAGCAGAGACTGGCCAACACACAGACTCACTCATGCTGCAATCAAGCACTGCCAAAAGTGCCATTACTGTCTACTGTATTAAAGCGGTTCACTGTAAAAAATTCATTGTGAAATTTACAGTAACTTACTGGCAGCAAGTAACTTACACAGTAATTGTCTTTACAGTGAACTACTGTACATGTATTTATAGTAGTGGCTCCTTTATTGTAAAATGTATTTACAGTACTGATGGATTACCACAATTCTTTTTACAGTGTCAGTTTCTTTACGGTATATTTGTTTACAGTATTGTTCCTTACTGGAAGTATATTCTCACTGGTTGCTAGTTACTGTAAATTTTTTTACAGTACTATACAGTTCTTTACTGTATAGTAACATCCACAGTTTATAATCTCATTTCAATGAAGGACTCCTACAGCCAGTCTTGAACCCTTGTCTCCCAGACCATAGAGGACTGCACTGACCACTCAACCAAAGATCAGTTCCACTAGAAAAACTGCAGACTATTCATGTTATACAAGTAGTATGGTATATACAGTGGTCCTTCCCTAGTGTGATTTTTTTTACAGGAATGTATTGACTACTGTGATTTTCTACAGTAAACTGATTTTTACTTTAGTATATACAGTACTCTACTGTAAAAATTGTTTACAATATTTAACTGTGTATGAAACAGTAAATTACTGTGGATTTCACAGCAATTTTTACAATCTTCTTTCTGTTTGTTACCAGCTGGTTTTTAAAAAAATTTTGGACTGAATTTTCTCCTTGTTTATGTAATTGTAAATAAATAATGTTCTATATGTAAAGGATAAAATAAAGATTCTAATCTAATAATCATTTAATCAAATACTAAATAGTTTCCCCAGAAAACAACAGCAGTGGATATTAATCTGTGAGATGACAAAGGTAAGATTATTTCATTATTTGACTATTTCACCTCATCGATCTTTACTAAATTATGAGCTGTAAACAAAAGCATTGCTGATCGATATCAGCCAGTTCAACTGAGTTTATGTCAAATAAGTAATCCATCACTCCATCACTAAAAATAAGGAATAGCTGCAGTTCTGCACAGCAGACATTCCAGGTCATCATACGAGAAGACAAGTTGTTACAGTGAGCCAGCATGAATCAGACCCTGAAACTGAAGCTGCTAAATGAAACATAGCCATCATTCATCTTATTGTTTACACCTGTGCTTTACTCACTGACATATCGAAAAGTCTTCAATGACAAAAGTGGGCTGTGTCTCAAATGATTCTCAGAATGTTTACCAGTCTACAGTCGCGTCCTCCCTTCAGCATCAACAGTTGTATCCTCTTATCTTCAGTCAGAAACTGTTTAATAACTGACTGGCTGATCTGTTGGAACAGTAAAGGGAGGCCCAGGCTTTTGTGGAAACAGCTTTATTACGATATTAATCATACTGCACATACCTTGCTTTTGATTAGAAACAAGCATGAATTCCCAATAGGTGTGACCAGCAGCCAAAAGTGTTACAGTCATCTTCAGCATCATGTTATTTTAAAGCTACAGACACATCATAAATGAAAAATTACTGTCTGCAATGATGCCTCTCACAAGAGTCTACAGTCTACGATTAATGGTTGATGAGTTATGGAAGGGGACGGGGCTAATGTGTAGGGGCGGGACAAGCCATGACCAATGAAAGTGTGTGCGTGTGTGTGTGTGTGTGTGTGTGTGTGTGTGTGTGTGTGTGTGTGTATGTTTAAACAAA
>JAPZDX010000008.1:22748557-22760262 GCA_029783625.1 Naso annulatus | reverse complement strand
AGTAATTTTTTAAATTATTTAATTTAAATACATATTTTCTAATGTCCATCATGTTATATATATTGTTTAAAAATAAAACTGTTCAATTGAAATGTTTTTTCCTTTTAAAAAAAAAAAATACAGACATTCAAAATACACATTTTAGAGCTGTAATCATAATACCGTGAACCCGTGATATTTTTGCCTAAGGTTATCATACTGTCAGAATCTCATACCGGCCCATGCCTAGATACAGTAGATGCAAAATTAGGGCACTTTCACACCAGAGCTGTTTGGTCCACTCTAAATAAATCCTGGTTCATTTCCCCACATAGCCCGGTGTGTTTTGAGTGGTTTGAAAGCTCATTTGAATTTCAAACAAGCAAACTCTGGTCCGCTTCTGGTGTAAAAGCAAAGAGGACCAAGTTAAAAGTAGGAAGTGCAGCAAAACACAGTGCATCATGGGTAAGAGAAATGAAAGCAAACAGCACACTATTGGGAAACATCGAGTCAGTGTCATGCCTAGGTAGTAACAACTGATAAGAAGTGTGTCCCCCGCCGCGGAGCGCGCATGCACTCAGTGAAGGCGGATCTACGTTGCTTTGCTTGTTGCTACTCTTCAATTTCACCAAGTAAATGAAAAATGAGATATGGATCTGTAATGTTTTATCAACGACATTGCAAAGTAACATATGGCTCATCAGTCAAAATAAATGCTTTTCTTCTTCTTCTTCTTCTGTATTTATTGGTGCTTTAATGCCATAGACAAGTAGTCGTTATGACTCTGTGACGTTGTTCAGACGGGCTGGTTCTTCTAACAAAGTGCAGTGTGAAAGTGAACCAAACCAAATGAAAGTGATGCAATGCCCCCCCCCCAATCAAACTGAGTCCCCCAGACTATCGTGTGAAAATGACCTGATGCAAAGTCACAAAAAGGAGAAAATCATTAACCCTCTGAAACAGCATAGGCAAAGAAATGCATGAACATAGTTTTATATTTTTGCCAATGCTGATCTTATTCTTTCACTCAGTGTTAAGCGTTATACATCGTATGATTCAGGGGAACCTACTCTTTCATGTCAATGCAGTGTGAAGTCACAATCATGCATTGCCTTTGTGTGAGCATACACACACTCAAAAACACTCAATAAAGAACACCAGAGAATTTGGGTTTTTCTTTTTTTACTGTGGAAAGTTGTATGCAGTTGTTTTGAAGCTTCATGTGAAGTTTGGTGCAAATTCACCTTTTCCTCAGTGAGTTACAGCCATTTATTTGGGATGATATTGAAGTAGACAATGTGATAACATATTTTGGTGCTGTCTGTACACTTTGGTCAATATCACCTCTGAAAGTAAATATCAAAGTCTTGAGCATCATTGATCATCAAGAGCTAAAATAGGCCCTGGATGTCACGCCGCGCATTTAAAGTGCTTTGGAAAGCTGGAAAACTCACAGTTTTAACAATATGGAGCTAGTCTGTAACTTTAACTGTTCCAAAGTTATTTCAGATTTTGTAAAACATATCTCACTATTACACTGATGTCACGCTAAGTTCAGAAGGGTTAAGCATAAAGTTTAAATCTTTGAGCTTGACAGAAAACCGTGCTTGTAAGGTTATGAATTTCATATCAACATGAAGTAAAAGCAGAGAGAAATGAGACAAAAATAACAGACGACCCTGGAGTTCCTCATGCATTGTAACAGAGCAGTGGGTACACTGACTCTATTAAGACAAATAACACCTACATGAAGAGCAGAGGTCAAATTTGTTAAAGTCAAAAAAGATTATAGTTGCTTCACATTTTGTTTTTGCAAGTCTTCAAAGCGCTGTTGTTGTGAAAAATAAAACATTTCTCAGTCGAATCCAAAATTGTTTATCCTTTTACAATACACAGTGTTAAAGCAATCTCTATGTTAGATTCACTTAAATTGATGACAAAGGTAAAATTTGGTCCTCAAGCTGAGTATGAACATTCTCGATATAGACACGGGGCCTGTTGGTGACCCCAAGAGAAAGTCTTGCCATCTGTTTCACGCTATCGTTCCAACTGTTTGACACATCGACAGTCAAACTGAATTACATCCGCATCCTCGTTAGCATACCACAAAACCCATGGTACCTTTTTTATATCATCTAAACCTATCTTTTCAAAATTTAACATCTGTCTGAAACTCCTTCCTACACTCTATTGTTTAAATTTTAAACCATAATAAATATTCCTGACAGCCTTAGAGGGTTTTGCAGTAAAAAACAGGCTTGAGTTTCACTTTCACGGCCTCCCTTGTATGTGCAGTAGTTTCCCATTCCTGGTACGACAGAAGGCTACAGGGAGAAAACAAAACATGAAGTGAATCAAAGTAGGCAAAGAGGAAAAACTCCTTTCAGTGCAAACAAACTTACTTTTCATCAGGTGCTATTACACTTCCCATTCACATCTATTGGATTGAGTCCATGCAGCATAACCAAGGTGCTGACAGGGGCTGATTACTCCAATAAGTCTTGCGGCCATAGAGGAGGGGTCACCCAGAGGACAGGAATGCAGAAGGGCCTTCCTGAGGACCGAGAGTGACCCAGACGAGAATCCTGCCCAAAGGATAGTTAACATTGCCTCACCCCCACCTCCACTCTGAACCTTTCCCTCTGCTGTGCTCATTCTCCTCTCTTGCTCCAAATCTTTCAAAATTCCTGCTCTGCTACCACTCTCCATTTTCGTCTTTGTCACTAAATGTGCAGTGTTCCTAATTCTTTATTTAACAGAACATTTTGGGATCAGATTTCTTGAACATTCAATGTAAGATGCCTCAGTAAGACATACTGAACTAGGACTTCACATTAGACCAGGTGTTTCTGTTTCTGTTTCAGGCTATGATGTTTGTCTTCTCTGCGTCTCTCTAAGTTCTTCAAATGAAGTCTTTGACAGAAACATTGGTCATTTGGTGAAACTGCTCACATGCCTCATTTCACAACAAAGTCTAACCTTTATCAAGGGGTCACAAGTAGAAATCACCTCATTTTAAGGGTCCAAAAGCTGAAAATGTTGGGAATCACTGTTTTAAATCTCTATTTGATATTTCATTTTTATTCTTGTGGACTTAAAGGCAAATTTGTCTTGGCAAATGGGATCATTTTTATCAGATATGCTGAACATCTGTAAAAACCACAATTGTGACTGAAGTCATTCACAGGTTTGTGCATATATAATCTAATTGGAAAAATTTGTTGAGGAAATTTTGATAAAAATGAAACTTTAATATTTCCTTGAAACACTCTCAAAGGCCTATGAATGCTACAAACAATATGTTTCCAACAATTGTTGGTCAACAAAACGTAAAGGTAGAAGTGTTTACACTTTTCTCAATTGATTAGTCAGGCATACAGGCATAAGATGCTGTTAAACAATCAGACGTATTCTTGTTCACTGGGTTGCAGATGCAAATTGATAAAGTAGTTTTGTGAGGGGTTTCCTTTGCAGCTGTATGGTTTGACAAACACTTTCTTTGAACATATGGTGGTATTATCTTATCATTTAAGATCATGCATTTACTTCACCACAGCCCAAACTGTTATCCCAACAATCTCCATGTCTCCAGTTCCCAAAGTTAATGCAACCAAATCTGAGGAGTGAGACTCACAGTATCACTGCGACCATTTTAAGGCTGGGGTAGGCAAAGTCCCATAATAACCTTTCAGCATTTTGTAATTCAGGTGGTCTGAAAGAACACTAGACCTCTGCTCCTCTCCTTGGCTCTGTGTGTGGACTTTATGTAACAGAGACCATGACGGGCACTTTTCGGCCAATCATGGGTCATTTTGAAGAGTGCATGCTCCTATTGGCTGCTGTATGACATTGCTACGTGCTGATTGGCTGTTGAATCAAGTGACGTGCCTTACATTCTAAAACTGGCCTCTGGCCACTTGACAAACTCAGTAGCAAGTGACACCGTCAGCTAGCTTGCGTCTAGCTGAGACGGACCAGTTGACACCACTGCAACTTTCCCTGCAACCGTTTCATCTCAGTTCAACCTGGACTTAAAGAAGAAAGCGACAACAGATGAAATGAAAGCACGAGCCGGAGCAAAAACAGGAAGCTGAGGCTGCAGTGCATTTACTTCCTTAGGAGTCTCATGCAACAGCTAGCTTGATTTCCAGATGTTGCCTTCCCCAGCTCTAATTCAAACTTTTCCACTATGTTGCGAAACATAAAACTACTTTGGATACAAGAGACAACCTCTTCATGAGCCAGCATAGGGTCAAGGTCAAGTCTTCTCCTAAGACGTTTAGAACTCTTTAGAAAGAGTGTAAGAGCAAAGGAATAAAGGAACTCACTATCTCCTAGATACAATAGCTGACAACAATAGCTTGACTAGCCCAAAGTAGGTTTTTTTTCTCTGTGAGATTGTGCTGACATATAAGTTCTAAACCATGAAAATCAACCTAAATGAATATCCAGCAAATACAGTATATCCTTTCTGTATTGTTTGGTATTTATCTTCCCTGTTTGTCATCACTCATTGAAGTCATTTAATGTCTGTTTTAATGATGTTGAACCAGTCGACTTCAATGTTGCTGCGAGTGAAGTCATCCATCTGTCACTGAGCTGTTTGTCTTTTGTCTGTCTTTTGTCTCTCTGCTGTTTTCTGCCTCGCCTCCATACATCCAATGGTTGTTAATCAGTCGCTGCAGCTCTACAGTGCTGCGAACGCTGCTCTGCAGAACCCAGGAGTACGTGGCTTAGCGCCTTTCAAAGCCTGCCTGCCTGCATCGGCACAAACAGACACAGCTATCCAAGCTCCCTCTATGAGAGAGCAGCCTCAACACATAAACAACCTTTTGTTCGTGCACGAAACCAAAAAAAGAAAGGCTTCACAGTCTGCTGGCCGTCCCCCAAGACAAACTCACTCGATTAGAGGGATCTGTTCATGGGTTGTGCACGCTGGTGGAGGCCAGGAACCTGAAGCCAAGTAGCAATTGATGAAAGCAGCTTCTGTGATGGCCTCCAGTCCTGATAATGCTATTTCTTCATTCTGCTGCTATACTAAGTATTTGTCCAGTTGCTGCATGCTCCCTGAGTGTGCTCAGCCTAATGTTATTGATGAGCTAGGAGCTAAGTTGTGACCAGAGGCTAAATATAGCGCTGTGACTATACAAAGGGCTCAACTGAGGCAGACACACTGCAAACAAAACTGCTTGGTGTGTATGCCACAGGATGACAGATCACAGCAGAGGCAGCAGGGCTCAGAGCGTCTGTGGGAGCTGCTGCTTTTGACGCTTCCAAATGTGACCTGGCCAAAAGATTTCCATATCTACTTTATTTCCTGAGTGTGTCAGGGACAGTGCACATACATCAGCATTAAGGGATCATTTCAGCTGAGTATTTTGATGAATTACATTAATCAGCAATAATTTTCAGGAGCAAGTATTCCACATTACATGGCTTGAAGAATGTCACACCTGAGTTACACGTCTTTGTGACGAGCAGTACATGTACATTTGTGATTCCTTGACTGTCAAACAGAAGCAGCACCGTGTTGAAGTCTGTGAGGATCTCCGTCAACAGGTTAAGGATGACCCAAACTTTGTGACGAGGATCTAGAATCTAACACCAAGTAATACTCTTTGCAGTAAAAGAACAGGCAGTCTCTAAGACCTACATCTGCAGAGTTGTGCAGCATGAGTTCGTCCCCCTGGGTCAGACTGTTAATGCCAAGTATTACTGTGATGTGGCAAATTGGCTTTTTATGACAATGCACATTCACACAGCATGTTGAAAACTTGCAAGTTTCTAAACTTAACACACTGGATGCTCAACACCACCCTCAATGTATTTCACTATTTCATGACTTTTTAGTCAGACCAATGGGAACTGACTGACTCACTGACTGTCTGAGTGAGTTACTCCCCCCCGCTGAAACATGCAAGCGTCAGTTAGGCAGCAGAGCAATTCACACTCTGAAAGTGAAGATGGCACTAAATGGCAAATGCCATAAAACAAGAAAACCCAGTTTTGTTGGCTCGTGCAGATTGTCTTGCTTAAGTCTAAGCGTAAGTATCGAAGTTTAAGACCCTCTTCATGGTGTGCTGTACATTTGGGGAACATTAGCAATACCAAGTGTGCCTGGCAGTGGTGCCACTTATCCATAGGCCCCCATTAGTTTTATGTCAGACAGCGGCAACAAAAAGAACTGCTGTGCTTGAGCTTCAGCAAGCTTTGTTTGGGACGAATGTCACTTACCACGGATGCACGTAAATAAAGTTTAGCCAAGGTATTTTTGTTTCAGAAAGTAATGCCATCGCCACCACAATGAGAAACATAGTTAAGCCAAAAACTGCTGGTGCCGAGTATTGTATTAATCATAGCTGTATAGGGGTGTACGTTTTAACAACAATACGATGTATGTTATTAAATTAAAATAATTAAGGGTTATTAAATTATTAAATCAACCTTTTACAATCAAACAATTCTTTGTGTTTATCATTTCAAAATTCATCATTATATACCCATAAGATTACCATAACCATAATTTAACCGTGATATATATGTGAATGTTGAATATGTACAGCACTGTTGCTTTGCATCTTGGCTTTCAACTTGTCACTCACAGCAAAGCAAAGCAGTTACACAGTGCTGAAAATTAGGATGAAAATAATAATTTACAGCACCAGCAAGTGTTAACTGCTCTGTATATGTAACAGTATTGTCAGCGGACAGTAAGGCAGCAGGCATGAAAGCAAGACAGTACACACTGAGCTGACTGTTCAAGTTCAACACCAGTGCGTATCAGGGCTGGCCCTGAATGTTCCAATAGTTCCGACACAGGCATTCGATGTTCAATTCAGGGCTAGGAGGATTTGGTTTTTTCTTTGTTTTTAAATATTATTACTATCAGCCCACCTATTAGTTCCCTTGGAATGAAGTTACAAGGGGTAGTGGTTAAAATGTATACCTACGAAATTGGACACACCTTCAAGATTGTGATAGACTATGTCACCTGTAGTCTTTGATGGCTTTCACAGCAGATACATGTTTTTGCCGGAGCCGTACAACACGAATTTATGCACCTGCAGATGATGTTATGAACACAAACACAACATTGCTAAGTTTTCGAACATGTCTGGGTCTTCCACAACTGATAAAGTGCAGCAATAATGGTTGTATCAGCTGTAGGTAATGACAGAAAATGGAAAGTCCTTCCCTTTTGTGAACAGGTTCATATAAGCGGGCTGTGTGTATTCCCTTCATTCATGCTGGGCTAAACGATGACGCGTTGGATCTGAATAACCACGAGCAGATGAGACATGACTGATCAGAAGATCAGAAAAAACACACCAAAAATATGATAATTAAAGGAAAAATGTGTGAAAATACAAAATTGATAAATGTGCTTTGTTAAAATTGATCAAAGATGTTGCTTTGTAAAAAGTGCTGGATGTTCACAAATGACAGCCTGGTTTTTTGTTTTAAACTTTTGTTCTTAACACAAATAAACAAGCTGAACACAATGTTAGTTTTTTGCTAAAGTGAATAATGGCATAAACTATAAAAATGTTTTGATTGTTGTGCTGTCCCTGTGTGCCGCTCAGAGTCAACCTGCCTGCATGTTGTGGAGTATCCGTAGCTCATTTAGCAGAGTAAAGCGCATTGGCTCTCTATGAATAGGAGTGAACATCCGTCCAACTTATCTCTGAGTGCAGACTTGGGCTCTCTGCCTCAAAATTGCAGGTTCACACACACACAGCTCGTGGACACACATTAAATAGCTTCTTTGTGGCTAGCTTAAGAATACCACTCGTTTCCCTCCCCTTTTTTTCCATGTCTCAGACCAAATCGAATGAAGGGAAACGCTGTGTGAAAACTGGACTTTGCTCCTCAGTTTACTGCAACTGCGAGCTCTGTGTGCATTGCCACTTAGGACTCCTTTAAATACCTCAGTTGCAGCAGCAGGATATACTTCCTGTGATCATTTATCTAGATCTCAAACCTCGACCACACTTTCAAAGTGTTTGCATCCTCTGCAGGGCATAAACCTGAGAGCAGTAAAGCTTCCTATAGATGGGAACCAAATTTAGCACTGGAAAGTTCACATTGGCCTGCATTTGACTCCAGGATCTCCAGCTCCACCGTCCTCTCCCTGCCCCCACATCCCTTCCTGTGATGAAATCTACCCCACATGGTAAGTTTCGGAGCCCCTCCTCCACTCCCTTACCACCCACCTCCACCAAAAAAGAAGCAATCTTTGAAGCGAGCCGCATCTCTGCTGGCCCTGTCGAACAATGAGATGCTCTCCGGCTGCTTTGTGCTGCGGGCCTCTCAATGCAAACAGAGCTCTGAGAACTGCTTTTTCATTGTCTCATCTTCAAGGGGTAATAAATAAGAGCCTGGACAGCAAGACAAGCTGCTACAGGGCAAGAATGAGAATGCCGCTGTTAAAAAGGCGGGCTTTCAATCAAAGTCCATTCAAAGAATAGTTGGGGTTTTGTATGGACGCATGTTCTGCCTATTAATGAACATACAAAAGGAGCCATTTTCTTGATTTATGTGCGGCTACCATGGAGAATGCACTGTGACCACAGGCAGGGGAGGCCATACGTTAAATTCAGCTTTTGGATACTTTGACTAAACAGCAGCATTGCCTAAAAAATTGTACCAGTTTGTTTGTTGACTAAGAAGTCAATTTATTTTCCCAAAGAGAAATCCAAAATGAACTTGGATTCAGTCCCAGCGACAATCTCTTCCCTGCTATGGAGCAGATTTTTCTGGTTCTTTAGCTAGGTAACACAAACATGGAGCAGAGAAACCTGCGGTGTGCTCACAGGTGACAAGCAAAAGAAAAAAATCGTGTCAATAAACTACAATTTTTACAGGTTGGGTATTGCTTTGGGAAATAAACACGATCAGATGAATTTCAAAATTGAAGTCTTTCCCAATTAGTTTTTCTTGGTTTTTAAACGTTCCCCTCGGAGACTCTTACAGACTGTTATCATTCATGTATCGACATTGCTTGGCTTTTGCCAGAAAGGAGATGAGGGTTGAAGTCTCTTGACAACTCGAGAATGAAGCAGATTGATGGTGGGCTCGAAGTAAAGAGTCAGGCAGACTAAGCCTCTCATTAAACAGCTCCAGATGTGTGCCAGATGTCTGGGGGTCTCTCCCATAAAAAACCCTCACCGTAAAAAACCCCGTGGCCAATGTGATCAGAGTGTGTAACCGGTGTTGCTTGCAGCAGCTCGGGCACCTTTCCAAACCCGAGACAAACTGTAAATCAAGCTGTAAACACTGTTTTAGTCTATGTGTGGAATGTGCGGCTGCATGTATGCATAGGATTCTCCGAGTGCGAGATGGGGAGGGTGGGGGTGGGTGGTGAGGAGACTCCTGGCAATGTGAACTATGGTTGAACTGCAGGAGGGAGTGCACTGAAAGGTTGGAAACAGTGGGGGTAAAAAAACTCCAGTCCCTTCTTCAATCAGTCATACGGTCTCGACAATGGTCTCGTTTTCAGACATTTTTCTCAGCTTTGGCGATGACCAATAATCTTTTCTCTCCTTTTTTGTTCCACATGCCTTGTTCTCATCATAATCAGCCCTCAGTGAATGAAGACACGCTCACAGACAAGATGAAACACACATTGTATTTGGTGAAGGCTTGGAACCTGTTAAAAGAGAAATGCTGTTAAACCTTCAGGGCTCACTATGAGACGTAGCTGTCGCCCTCCTCGCTTCTTTTGGCGGAGCGGCCGGCGAGTCAGCTCCATTCATTTGCCAGCCACTTGAGTGCACATTGATTTTCAATCTAGAGAGTTAGCACATGGTGTAATGAGAGAGGTCTGCATTATTCATACTTTGCCAGGGCTAGAAACCACATGTGACCTAAATACTCCGCAATGGATTCTAAAATAACAAAAAGGAAATAGTCAGACAGACAGTCAGACAGACAGACAGACGGTGACTTCAGCTGATTGTGTTAGAAAAAAGAAAGGTGAAAAGAATGAGGACGGGATAATTCTGAGGGGGAAAGATGAATGTGTAGGAGTGTGAGTGTGCATTTGCCAAGTTTAAGAGCAAACTGACAGCTGAGTCTCTCAAAGTGCAGACATGTCGTGTGTGTGTGTTATTTGGGTTTTTCGATGACAGCTTTTTGGAAACGATGTGTATGATGTTGTGTGACCATGCATTTATTTCATGAAGCATCTTTCAGGCCTGAATGCTTCTGGTCTATCATTTATCTAACAATTTGCCTCTTTCATTTTGTTTTGTAGTTGGCTTTTATTGTGAAAAATAGTCACACATGCAAAAAAAAATTTCAAATAACTTATGATAACTGATGTATTTTGATTATAAGTAACCGCTGCTGAACTCAAAAATTCTTGCATATGTGTCACATAAGAAGAAAAGCTCCCCCCAAAAAAGTTACCCTTCTCTTCTTGAAGAGAAAAACTGTTTTCATTGACTAATTACTTCTGGTTTCTTTGTCCACTTTGTTGTTCAGGCTCCTGGTAGTTAAACTGAACACTTCTGGCACTAATATTTCACATTAAAGACTTCCAGCTGCCCTGTGATCCTAATTCCTCCCTTTCCTGGTCAGCTTTAAAAGTAAAACATTTGCAAGAAGTTTTGAGTTTTATTGACATATAAAAACTCACTGAAAAACAAAGCTTCTCTGCTTCTAGCCGGCGCAGCATTCCCAGCCTTTCTGGTAGCAGCAAAAGAAACAGACCACTTGCTGGTGGTTAAAATGATCTCATGTGACGCTTCTCAGCCAGTGAAATTTGCATTTCTGCTCAGCAGTGCTGCTATCGACTCCTTCTCCAGTGGTATGCACACAGACGAGATGAGAGGCCACAGAGAAAAATGTGAGTCGGACAGAGAGTAATTTCAAACAGTGTCGTCTTGAAATAAGAAAACTAAGCAGTGAAAACGGAGCTTTTAATCCAAAATGGATGGACTTACATGTTCATACTACTCGCTGGTGGTCAGGGTTGGGAAGATTACTTTGGAAATGTTATAGATTACAGATTATTAGTTACTGTGTTTAAATATAAGTAGTAATGTAACTATTTCAATTACTTTAGTGATGTAACTTATTACATTTGATTACTTTTCTAAATTTGTAGCGAATGTTTTCAACAGTTAACGCTTTTCAAATGTTTGAATGTTCAGGCGCTGTTAATGGCAGATGTGGAGCGCTGCAAATTCAAACAAGAGAACCACAACAGAAACAGCATCAAACTTTACTAAACGGCCTTGACTGGAAATGACAAAAGAAGGCATTGTGCACATGAAAACATGTAAAGCAACAAAATGAAAATTATTCAACATAAAGCCTGAGCTTTTTATAGAAAATATTCAGATGAAACCCCCTTTGTAATCATTAACATTTTCATAGGTAACTGTAATTTAATTACACATTCCTTCCCAGTAATTCTGATTACAGTTACATTTATTTTGTAATTGAATTAAGTAATTCCGTTACTCCCCGACACTGCTGATGTTCCTGACACTGTCTCTAATCCGAGACCCAGGTTATCATTGAAGGCAGCAATTTTAAATGAACACCAGACAGCTGAGGTGTAACAACACATCAGTTTGTGTTGAACCGTACCGTACACACGTGACGGTTCGGGTGCACAGAGTGGTATGGAGAATACACAGTATAATTATGCACAGTATAATGTATTAAGACTAAAGAACATGACGTGGAACCAAAGTCACGTACGTTCCACCTGGAGG
>JAPZDX010000008.1:22722338-22737395 GCA_029783625.1 Naso annulatus | reverse complement strand
TTATTTTAAACTAAACAAGAACACCTGAACATAACTAAACACATTATGAACTCTAAATCAACCAGAACACATTAGAGTCAACATAAATGAACATAAATGAACACATGCAGAGAACTTTGGGAAAAAACCCGCATCCACATCAACCAGCACGCTACAAGATTATTATCAGCTGATAGCTGCAGCTAGCTTACCAGCTAATGAAGTAATGTTAACGTTACACTGGATAAAATGACGGAATGTTTACCAAGACGTAACGTTAGAGTTATATGAGCGTCTGACACGGAGCTGCCGCGGGCAGATGAAGAGGAATTATGTGAGGACACCGAGAGTTGTGAGTGCTTAGGAGGGCTGCTGTGAATGCTAACTCCTGCTAAGAGAATCTCCTGGAGTTTCTCCTCCGATGGAAAAGCTGGCAGTGGACATCGTAAAATATGTCATTGTACAACGAGGATGATTTACGAGAGCACGTGACAGCCCAAAGGGGAGCTTGCATTGTTTGTAGTGTGAGTAACGTTAAACATTTACGCAAATAACACTGTAACTACTGTGCCGAGCCCCTCTCTGGAGTAACGTTAACCCACGGCAGATCATTACATTGCACATGCTTTGTATTTTAATTAGGCTATTAGCAGAGTTTAACTCTCGAAGAAGCATACCATTACAACTGCAAAATAAAAATGCATATAAAACAATATTAGCGTGAAATATCAACAAGCAAAAGCAAGACATCATCAATGGCCCATCCAATCACTAAACGATGTATTTATCCTATTGCCCAAGCCTACTGGCCGCACCCACCTTCCGCTCAGCTCAGTTTTAGCTGAGAATCTATCTGGTAAAGAGGCCCATCTTTGTTGCAGAGATAAATTTTTGACCAGACCAATAAGCAACTAGCGAAAGTGGTTCAGTTCGATGACGTAGAAGTCAAACACTTGTAGTTTAATCATGGCAGAGGCCTACGGCTTTGGTTTACCAGGCTACCAAAAACCCATCATTGGTGAAAACTATGGAAAATTAAGTACAAGGAATGTTCTGACCAGACAGTTAGTAACCTTGGGGACACAAAATGTACTGCTTTTTTGTGATTAGCACATGTAGGGAAGAGTCTTTCTACCAATATGTGCGATGCAGACATGATACTCACACTGCCTCGGGTACAACACAACACATTAAAAAACACCGTAAAAAAAAGCACTAAAACTAACGAAAATAGCCAATATCACAACACAATGTCACAACATCCGTGTGATTATTTTACAACTTGTGGAAATCTAAAGTTAGCCGCTGCTCGTCTTGTCTGTAGCCTGCAGGTTTATGATGTTTGAGCCGCTGTCTCAGGGGAGCGAGAGGGCGGGGCCTCTGCTGTTGGCTGTTAGCTGCAGCCTGTAGCTGCATGTACTTGTTGATAATATGGTTTTATTCCAAACAATAAATGTTTAACTTTCTCTTTCTGTGATGCATGGTGGGTCAGAATCTCAATCATAACAAAATATAACAGCATTTGTGCGATTATTGTATAGTTCAGACGTTAACCTTCCCACACTCATATGTCTGTTTCACAGGCTTTCACTGAATAACCGGGTTCAAAGCACATGTCATACAGTCAATGTCAATGTTGACTGGTTTAAGGCTGCTCCAATAGTTTTACACTTAATCTGATACCACGCCTACTAGGATTCAGTTTCTGCAAAGAATCCCCAATGGAGCTTGTCCAGACCCTTTTCACAAAGTCAGTTTATTTGCAAAGTGAATTATGTGTCTGGTTTACCAGGCTATTTTTCTTACCCTCAAAGGGTATTTTTTGTTTGTTTGTTCGTTTGAAGCAACTGAACTGAACTGAACAGTGCTTGGAGTAGAACTGAATTTTTGTTGAACTGAATTGAACTGAACTGATTTATCATTAATTTGAACTGAACTGAGGAAAACAAACTGAATTAAGGAAAACCCAAAGTGGAATTTTTAGAGTTGGATCCTTTTTCTTTCTTTCAGAAAATAAAACAAACAAACAAACAAAAACCTAAAAAGCAACAGTCTCAAACCATCACAACAGGACCGTTTAGAGTTGTTGGAAAGTTTATCTGATGACTTTAGGTGGAAGCAGGCTAGCACTTCCCATTGACTACCAGTGTTTGAGCTAAGCTAATTAGCGGTCTGCGAGCTCTGTCCGTCTCTTCCTCGTTACTGCAGGCACAGTCAAAAGAATGGGATCTGTCTTCCTGTCTGGAACCCGGAGGCAGGAAAATAACAAAAGGAAAAAAAGTTGGCGCATTCCTTTAACACGCCTGCAAGTGAGCGGAGAGAATTCTGTCTTATAATTTTAGAAACTAACATTATATCATTTTGTGCTGTCACACACTTGTTAGTAAAGCTTAGAAATGGAGACAAATCCATTTTATGATAGTTGTAAACTTTTTGTTTGTTTGTTTGTTTTTCACTGCTAAAGCTTCATACCCAGAAAATTCAGACACATATGAGTAAGGCATTACATACATAAACCAGGCAGGCTACTTTGCTCTTACATTTAATCATCTGCACCACAAATGAAATAACATGTATCTAGTAGCTGTCAATCTTGAAACAAGCAAGCTAAACGCAGAGACAAGTTATTAATCTTGCAACAGGAAAAAAAACAAACAAAAAACTGTTCTGTCACTTAACATGAACATCACATTGAAGATGTTGTGGCTGCTGCAACTGGGTTTGTTTTTACCGTTCCAGATGTAAGGGTTTTTACTGGCTGACTTTGAGATCGAATACCCTATTGGCTACAGATCAAAGGTTTGAGTATTAATTCAAATTACAGATGTACTCAGTGGCGAATATGATTTCAGAAGTAGCAAAGCAGATTACATTGCTTGCTTTGTACTTAAGTACAAGTAAAATTACAGACAAAAAAATTGACTCATAAGATTACCAGTACCTGAAAAACTACTTAATTTCAGTGAAGTACTGTAGGTAGTTGTAGTTCATTACTTCCACCCCTGCTCCTTCTCACAGTGCAAAAAGATCAGGAACTGAATGAATGTCGAACCTCATTTGCCTTGCAAAGAATTGTCAACCCCATTCATTAGCATCTTGGAAGACCTGTGTAAAAAGTAGATCTGTGAGTTTTAATTTAGATCCACAGCACACATAAATGTGTTTTTGTTGTGTTAAATGTATCATTAATTTGCAGACCTTACTATGCTGGTACATCACAAATTCAAAAGTCAGAGAAAAGAAACCTGAGTGAACATGTAAATACAAAGACTGAGAGTTTGCATCAGCACAACCACTGACATACAGCCATTGCCAGTTACGAGCTAACAAGCAACATAATAATATCAAAAATAATAACTACACTCACCACTCTGATACAACAGCAATTTTGTCGCACAACAGATTCCTCATCTGAGTCTGGGTCTGACTAAGGCTCAGGCACGTACAGCTGAAACTTTGCATGTGTCCTTAAAACTGTTTGCCATTTGATGCGTACTGCTCTTCCACTGGTCAACCTCACCCAAGCAGTGCTGGTGAGCAAACACAAAATTTTCAGAGCATTCATGAATTTTATGTAGGAAAGTCACGTTAAACTGAATAATCATCATGTCTGAGTATATTACATTTTTACAATTTCCATTCTTTTACTTTACCAACAATATAAAGCATTGCTTTTTAATTTTTCCAAATGGCTGTGTTAAATCAATCCACACAAACGTTTGATGGGGCATTTAGGGAATTATTTTAATCTATGCTGACTTCAGTCTTATTGTTGCACTTTTGTGCAGTATTTAGCCTCTGAGATCTGTAAACACACTGCAGCAACAACACAACAACAAAGACCAAAAAGAAGAAACACAAGTGGACGAAAGCACAGCTGACATTTCGTTAATGATGACTGAATACAATGGCAAAATTGTGAAATATTCCTCCTATTGAAAGTTGCTCACTGAGCTCACTGACGAATTTTCTCAGGATTCCACATTTTTTTTAGCCGATTACGCATACTCACAAGAGCCCTTCTTCCAGCAGAGATGGTTCAGAGCATTATGTCACAGGTTACATCTACGTTCCCTGGTGTCCGACTTCCTGCTGACTCACCTCACACACGAATGGCATGAAATAATTTACGAACATTGCTATTTGAGATATTTTTTAAGTCTGTTTTTGGACCAAACAGGTCAAATTCGGATCATCCGAAGGGTTTACAGGGTTTTCACAAGGTTTTTTTTTGTGTTGTTCAGAAAATCATCTTGTAAAGCAAGCGTTTTGTTAAACTGATTACATTGATTAGACAAATAAATTTAACTAACTTAATTAGATTTGAGGGGAAAGTAAATACATAGACAGAAAACAGAGCCATGGAAAGCTTTAAAAGTTTTTAGGATAAAAGCATCATTCATAACAGACCATGGAAATAAAGCATTCACAGTTTGTGTTGTTTGTACCGTGCATCTTGCATACTTGTTGTGTACTCATGGCAATGCTTTGCAGCTCTCAAAAAGTAAACAGCAGCTCTTAAAAGGAAATCAGCCTTTCTAGTCTAAGAACACACTGTACCATTGTGATGAAATAATTCCTAATCGCTGCAGAAAGTAGAGTGCCTTTTCCCAGAAATAAGCCACTTAGACACAGTTCACCTGCTCTTGGCTTGTTTATCAGTTTTTATCAGAGTATTATTGCTTCAGTAAAATTAATGTTAACATTTTCTTTAAAACCTGTCTTTACAAAACATGATAACACAGTATGAATACAGTTACATGCGTTATAGGTGGTTATAGTTAGGGTTAACCCTAACCCTCCCTTTAACTATGATTATACAGCACTACAGGCGCATTATCAATTAGAATTTACTTAGTTATCCAACTGACAGGCAGTCAGTACAATAAGCAAAGTCCTGCTGATACTGCTGAAAAATGGTTCGGGTATCGGGCTGTGTAAATGTACTCTTGGACTTGTGAGTACTGCGGAACATCTTTGTTTTTTGAGTTTGGGCATCTCTCGGTTAAGTGGTTCCAGCAGCACCCCTGAGCAGCTCGCTGGAGCGGTGCCTCATAAAGAGACTTGATGTGTGGCTTGTTAACACGATCAGTCCTCAGCAAAAACAGACAGTAAATATGGTCTTGCAACGTTACACCTTTCTCTCAGATTTAATGTACTGTATATCTGCAGAATATAATTTTTTTAACTCAACACTACTGTACTCTCTATCCTTTCTGTGTTTATTCTAGGGATGGGCATGCTTAATCCATCGACAATGGAACATTAAGAATTTTGTTGATCATGTGAAATTTTTATTAATCAAACGTATCAAACAGAGGTTGTGTTGCAGCATAGTGTGAGTCTTGAAGCAATGCAGTGAATTTCACTATGTGACAGCAATTAGACATCTTACCAGCTGAGGTGATATTCACCGTAACTAGTTCTGGGAGACGGGGAAAACGGAAATAACATTATTCAGCTGCCTACGAGCTGCCATCATGGCTGCCTTGGATATCTAACGTCAACATAAAGAAGTCAAGGTGAAGGCTGGCGTAGGACCATTTAGAACTAAAAAATGATGAAGTTTGTTGTAAACTCTGCAAACCGTGTGTAAGAACTACACGACAACAATCCCAATGATGTACGACTTGAACAATGTAACGTTACATCTGACCCTGGTTAACGTCAGTGCATCCTCCTGTCAACCTCCTAGTAAATAATGTGTTGTAATGAATTTATTATCATTATGATTGTTTTTTGGATTTTTCCCTAAAAGAGGCTCATTTGTGTTTCAGTGTGGTAGTGGTGGCTCATTGATTTTTTGGAGGCTTGGTTGCTTTTACGTTATATGTGCTGCAGATCTCTTTAAGTTAAACAGCTGAACTTTAATTGTCTAGTATAAGAGGATTGTTGTTTGACTATAAGTTCTTCTTCGAAAAAAGATTTACTTGGGGGAAAAAAGCGCTGTATTTTGTATTTTATGCTACTGGCATTTTTATTATAAAATAACAATCATTAATTGTAATTGATCGTTAATATTCCTGATGACAGATCAAGGAAATTTCTTCAAATGCCTAACCCTATTCTAAACTAAATAAAAATTCAATTTATTATGACGATTAACAAAACATTCAATAGTCAACCTTTATTAAAAAGGATATCACAGCATAGGCAGGACAGCTAGTAGTAGCGCGACAGCAGTTTGCCGTTTGATGGAACAACAACTGTAAAAAAAAAAAAAAAAGAAAGAAAAAAAAGAAAGAAAGATTGACACTGAGTCGCTACTTCCTCCCAAAGTACAGAACAAAAGCCAAAATAGAAGAGGTGCAGCCATGCATGCTGCTGTGTTCTTGGCAAATACAGAAGTCCAGGCCATAGCTGTCAACCATGATGTCACACCTCCTTCCATTAAATTAAAGTCAGATGTATCAGAAAAAAATGTACACTTGAACATACGCCAGTGTGATACAAACTACCAAAAATTAAAGACGCATGTCGTTGTCGGTTTAACTTGTGTCTCATCTGCTCACATGATGAGGCGGGATTCACGAGCGAGGTTGAAGCCAGACACCAGACACTTGCAAGGTGCAGGACTTCACTGAGACTCCGTCAGAGACAGAAGGGAGGCAGTGTCCCTTCATGTCATTCAAGTGCACTAGAGGAGGACTAACAGAGGCGAGGGACTACTCTACTGGGAATAATGTGTGAGGTGTTTATACTGCAGCATAACTTTCTGCAGTCTGGTGTTTCTCACTGCAGTCAGTAGTTACTGTGTCTTCTACAGATGCATCTTTGGTCTTAAAAGTTCTAAACAACCTCCTTAAAGAAAACTTCCACCTTCATTGTAGAAACAAGAGGCGATGCCGTGGAAGAATAATTTACGGGGCTTAATTTAGAAATGTAGCTCCTGCTGCCGTATTGGACAGAAACCCGACAACGGCACACGCTGAGCGCCGGCTGAATAAAAACAGAAGACTTCAAACACAAAACAACAAGTGAGCGCTTAAAGAAATGCAAACTTGACGGAGTCATTCACACGTGGTACAGCAGTACACACAGCGACATGGACTCAGTAAACAGGTGGGGGGGTGGGGGTGGGGGAGGGTTGTTTTGTTTTTTTGTTTTGCTTTTTTTTCAAACTCCAGCCTCAGCTTGGCTTGGACTCGCTATTAAGCATCTATGATGCATTTGCTGTAACAGTTGGTGCATAGTGTTGTGTCAGTATGATGGTGTGATGAAGTTCAGTTGTTTCTATATTTTTCATGCAAAATGTTGGACTGAATGAGCTGAATAAGACCTCCATATATACTGTATGTACTGTATGTAGTATTTTGAGTATTGTTAACGTCCTATCATGTCTTCCAGTGCTTTGAGCTGTTTAATGACTTTCATTTTTCACTTCAACATTGTTTTGCTTATGACCTTAACAAAATCTAAAAAAGCTAAATTTCTTCAAAAAGATTCACCAGCAAAAATGACCTGAAAACATGACGTAAAAGAAATGAGTTTAGCAACTGAATCAAAATTCATTCCATTATATTCTCACAGCATGCGTTGCTAGAATATTCTCTCATCAACACAAGGACTACACAAGAATAAACATGGTTAGTCCTGTCACTGTTGGCTGAAGATTAAATATTTGGTTGTTTGATGATTTTGTCATCACAACCATGCAGGATGTATGAAGCTTTACGGGTTTGTAGCTGAAATCAAAATGAAGCCCAAGTGGAATGTCAACATGTTGTAGAGCTGCAGAGGTCTGTCACTCCCGTGAGGTAAGAGTTTAATTATTACTTGAAAAAATACTTCACACATCTATTTCATAATACAGGTGCATGGGAGGGCGATGTGTCCACTGAAAGCTTTCAGGTAAACCCGCGCACACTGTCTAACTTGCAAACAGAAACATTTAACGCAACGTTTCAGTACAAGACCTTTATGAGGTCACACCACAGCTTTCAGTGAAAGTTAAAGTATGAAACGCTTGACTTTTTATGTAAAACTCCTGTGAGTGGACAATGGTTGTTTATACTGTATCTGTTAAAAGCCAACTGGTCATCTGACAGGTTTTCCCAGCAGCTTTGAAGCTGGATAAGGAAACGGGCCAAGCTATGGACACTGGCTTAAAGCAAACCACTGGCTGCACATCAGCAAAGGCTGAGTCGGGTCCAATATCCTCAGGCTCTTTGCAGGCTCCCATCCAGTTGCCAAAGGGCCTTTTTTTTTTTTTTTAAGGATGATTTCCACCTAAGGCTCCAGTAAAAGTTGTGTCTAGTTATTTTTTCCTCTTTTTTGTATCAATTTTTGAGCACATCTGCAATTGTACAGGACATTCTGGTACTGATGTACTAAAGGTTTGCGTGTGTAGAAACGTGAAAACTTGATATCACCTGCCAACAAATGTGCAAACTGATCTGCTAAGGGTGCACACTGAGGATTGCATCTTTCAAATGAGCAAGACAGCACATGCTGTAGCACACTGTGGCACCTTTGCCTTCATAATTAATTATTAATAATTCTTAATGAATATGCAACATGAGGCGCTCTTACCCGAGTGTGCAAAATACAGGAAGGAGAATATGCAAATACATTAATTTAGCACAAGCACTGTGATTTATCAGGCATGAAAGCGATTCCAGTGACTGCAGTTTGCGTCTGTATTGAATATGTTCAAAAGGGAGGAGTTAATCTGGCCAGCGTTGCTCACAGACAGTTGCCTGGGGAGATAAGGAGTCATAAGCAAACTGAAAGAACGTGCAGAGAACATGTTTTTACCACTTGTGTCAAAATTTTTGGTATGACAGAAGAAAAAAAACAAAACATATCGGCTTTCCAGTGATGCAATTTGGAGTTCTTGCACGAAGTTCAGGCTGATTTTTAGCCTGAGACACTCCAAGCTGTGCTCTCTGGAGTCTCTAAGGTAATTGATGCTTTGTAAAATCATTCCAGGCACAATGAATATAAAATATGATTTAGGATAACAAAAAATATGATCAAATACAATTTATTTTAATCATTGGTATTTTGTTATCTTAATTCATCAAAATGTCATTTTCATTTATTCTTTCATTGTGAGAATGGCTGTCATTTGTTTATGCACATTCGCAGTTGGCGATCCTCTCCTCCCTCTACGCAAAACCCTCATTTAAATCCCGCCCCCTCCACCATGTTTGCCCCTGTTGTCAGTCACACAATTATTCTTAGTAGATCACTCACAAAACGTACACCAACAAAACGTGCAGTATGGTAGAGTGCAGTCTGTATCTTAGTAAATCGGGCCCTCCGTGTTTCTGTGTTTCTCCTTCTCTTGTATCTCTCTTCCTGCTCTGTTTAGCGGCTCTCAGCTCCCTGTAATAGATGGAGGTTCCTCTACTGCCGACCCCTGGCATCTGGATCACAGCCATAATGACCGGGCCAAGTGACGCTAACATGCCTCAGAGAAAGGTCAATAGACCTGAATGGCACTACAGGTATCGACGGTGTCATCCATCAGAGGCTGGAGGGGCTCGACAGCAGCATGACAACAATTGATTGTACATCAGTCACTCTGGGATCAATTGTGAAATCATTTCTGCATCATTTTCATGTGCAGGGAAATCAAAGTGAGAAGCCTCTGCACCCTTAAGGGATGAGATATATGACAGACTCTCACCTAATCAGACAAACTGCACAAACACATTGCTGTCATTACACACACCCGAGCTGTGAGGGTTTTTTATCTTCCTCCGCGTGCATTATTCATTATGCTACATGAAGAGACCTTCTTCAGCGTGGTAGACATGCAGGGGAGCTGGGCGTTTCATGTCGAGCATGGAGCTGCTGCAGCTGGGAGTCTTGGGATCCATTCTGAGTCTCAGGTCTCTACGGCACAACTCTGTTCATTAATTCACACGCACCCATGGTCAAACAGGCACAAGCACAAAGAAATGCACACATAAAACAGTTCACACACATGCTCGCACTGCAGAAAATATCAAGAATGTATGCACTCATTATCTCGTACTGTACTTTGAAAAAATTCTTTACCAGAAACAAAAGGTAAACCATGTTGGTAAAATCAACAACTGCACATGGAAGGGGAAAAGGGCAAATAACTACTCCATACTATGATTAGAAACAAGTAATTAGTCACCTCTAAAGGTGACTAATTACAGAATTTTAGTAACATTGGTTGACTCAAATCAAAGAGGAGAGATATCCTAACTTGATGTCCCCAGTATAGATCATGTTCCAATTATACAATTCAACCAAATGTTGGAAAAGATTTCAAACTTGACACCTCAGTTCATAAAGCAGGCCTTGTGTTTTAAAATACTGAGACTTCTGGTGACATCAGTGTCTACTTTGTAATTGTCTGATTAAAGGAGAAGTTTGTTTTTTTGCCCATTAAGCCTTTTGACAAACAGTGCCGTCCTGAGAGCTGGAGCTCGTTGCTGATGTCACCACTAGCTGAAAACAACAGAGGAACATGTGCACTCTGACAATCTGTCAAAAAACACAATAAACGCTCAATTTAAAAGACGTGAAACTCGCTAAATGTTTAGTGGTGACCTCTCATGTTCCGACACTAAAACACGAAGCTAAACACGGATATATGACCCAAAAGCGGCTTTTTCAGCTGCTTCATGAGACAAACAAACAGCCGTTTCCAGGTTACACATCTGTGTTAAGCTTCATGTTTTAGTGTCGGTACATGAGAGGACACCACTAAACATTCGGCGAGTTTCAAGTCTTTTAAACAAGTGTTTATTATATTTCTTAACAGACTGTCTGAGTGCACATGCTCCTCCATTGTTCTCAGCTCTTGGTGATGTCAACAACGAGCTCCAGCTCTCAGGACTGCACTGGTTGTCATAATAAGGCTGCAGAACATCAAATATGATCGCAAATATCCTTATTTTAGGCTTAATGTGCAAAAAACAAACTTTTCCTTTAATTGCAGTTTATTAAACTTACATTCAACAAAATTAGACTGCGTTGTCAGTTGCTCTATTATGATTGTTGAAAGATTCTCTAGTATACCACCAAGAGGTTTGAAAATGACCTCTGCTTAAGCTGCATTTCCTAAAATAAAGTAAATAGATGAAGTGTATTTATAAAGCACTATTCTTGTCTTTCAACCACTCAAAGTATATTACAGTACAAGTGAGCATTCAACCAGTAGTATTTAGTAGTATCACAACCAGGAGTATTTCGCCTAAGGACGCCAAGACAAGCAGACTGGAGAAGCTGCGTGATGTGTGAATGAACTCACTCCATCTCCTGAGCCACAGTCACACTGGGCCACGGTGACATTGAACATGGTACTCAGCCAGAAAAATGCAAGGCAGTGCGAGCTGGACAGCACATATGCCAACAAGACAGGAAATCAACTCAAAACACTGTATTCAAGAAACTGTACCAACGACTACTGTCTCATAACTTATCACAAACTCTCCTTAAATCCATTTCTCCAAATTCAAACATGAGGTGAATAAATTTACAAATGTGTTCACTGGGGCATCTCCATCAAAATAAATTCTTTTCTTTAAGATTTTCTGAAATGCTGTGGTGATGAGGCTCCAACAGCTCTTTTAACCAAGAAATAAAGGCAATTGAATGCTAATTGTAATGAATAATCAATTGAAAGCTAGTTTCCTGTCAGTGAGCTCATTATTATAGCTTAGGGAAATGAACATAAAGTAGGACAGAGTTATGGCATGCTTTGGAAAACAGTAAGCAGTGGTAGAATTGATTGTCAAAAAGCTAAAACATGCCAAAATGAAGGTATGTCACTTTAAATGCTGGAGAGTGAAATGCTCTGAAGCCAAGCGCTCATCCACACCTTCAGATAACTGTCTCACAGACTCATGGAGGTGTCCAAACTGAGACTGTTCCTCTGGGTGTTATTATCTCCACACAGAGGCTCACTGCAAAAATGTCTGAGAGCTGCTCCTAATCATGCTAAGTGTGACTAACCAACCCTGGCCACTGTCTCCTCAGGACACACACGTACAGACGTATGGCTGTGATGATAACTTCTGAAGGATATACCGTTACAGGCAGCCATTTCGTCCTCTGTCACTGTGATGTGTAGACCTATCCACTCCAGCAGGTACAGTATGTGTGCTGAATTGCACAAAGGCTACAGCAAGCGACAGCATTGAGAGCAGATTAAAAGTAAGCAAAGTTTGAGGACATATTGCATTCAGTATAATTTTTATTGTTTGATGTTCTATTTGTAGACTTTTTTCTTTTGCACTAGCTTATGTCACAGACTCATCAGCAGATGGAGTTGATTCACTTCTTGTAGAGACGGCTGCTTCATCATGACGTGGAATCATTTGAGGTGTCTTATGCCGGGTTCAGACTACAAGATATTTTTGTCTGTTAAAATGTTCACTGTGTTGGATTAGGCAGTTAAAGAGTCATAAATTCTTGCCGTGTTGTGGCCGAGAGACTTGACGGACACGTTGCTCCCTGACCAATCATGGTATGCAGTTCATGATGTGCATGACATAACCAGCAAGGACGCGCTCACTTCTGCTACTGACAACCTGTCGTGGGAGGTAAACAAAAAAATCAAACATGCTAGTCTTTATGTTGTGAGGTCATGAGGCGTCCTAGATGTGGCATCGGTTGTTGTCCGTGAAGACACACTACACAAGACTAAATGATTGTCGCGCCCAAAGCTCATTGGTCGCTTCCGAGCCTACCCGACGCACTACGTCTTCCCAATCGTGCTATAATTGAGCTGAAAACCTGTAGTCTGACCTCAGCATTAAGTAATAAAGGACAAGTACATTTTCCCAAGTATTTGAAAAATATGGCTTAGTTTTAAACTTAAATTCAATTCAGCGCTCTTATAACTGTGACATGTCCTCTATGTCCCATTAATGATGTGCTATTCTTGAAGGTAGCATTCAAAGTTCTTAAAAACTGACTGCTGACTGACCTTATCTCAGTGATCATCAAAGGACTCAACAGAATTCCTTTACAAAGTTAAAACAACACCAAACATACTTGCCAACCTTGTGACTTCAAAAATGGAAGGATTTTTAGACTGTGGGGGGACTGGGACTTTTTCCACACAAGACGGTTTCATTCACCTCTCCGTTATGAACATTAAATTACTGGGATAAACAAATACACACAATGTACATTGATTACTTTAATTTTTTACCCTTCTCAGACTCTGTCTCAAGTTACACAGGTACTCAGTCATTGCCTTCTCACGTTTGTCAGTCTCCCGTTAGTGATTCATGTCACTGCCACTCTCATGTTCAACAGAGAAATCAGCATGAAAGCTGATGGGTTTCAAGATCACATTTCTGTAAAGTGACAAAATTCAGTTCTAAATGAGCTCCGGCCTTAGGAATATTTTCTTCCTTTCAGGAGATTGTTATTGTGTTTCCATTATCCTTGTGCATTTTATCAGGAAACACCATGATGGACGCAGCTACTCTTTCTGAATAATCAAGTGGCAGCTGACCTGTTCACGTGTTAAAACTAAACTAATGTGTGGCTCAGCTCTGATGTCATACTGCACTGACATGGGTATGTCACTCTTGTTGCGGTGTAAGTTATAAAGTCTTTCAAATTATGTCAAGTTATGCAAGCGTACCAGCCACTACCTACACGAGAAGGCTAGAGTGCTTCACAAAAAAATGGACAAGCTTGAAATAGCATCCTCTGCAATATGTGGAATGACATTCTTTAGCACTTTAATAAAGTGAGCGCCGCTCTACAGGCAGTCAAGCTTGACCTAAGCAATGCAGTGGGCCTAGTGCGTTCACTGAGAGACTGTGTCGCAGGCTTACCTGATCAAGAAGATGTCTCCAACCATATCAGAGGTCTATGAGGCAGACACACAATGTGTGAGAAAACGAAAAAGACACACTGATGAATCCTCTGAGCCAGAGTGTCAGCTGTCAGGAGAAGCAAGTTTGCCCCGTCAGTTTTTACTGTTGTGATTGACAGGTTAGTGGCAGAGCTGGACAGGAGATACCAGTCATACAGCGAGGTTTTGGAAAACTTTGACTTTTTAAACAATTTCAGTCTGTTTCTCCAGAGGAACTGCGCTCATTGCCCTTGACCCTACAACAAAAATATCATGTGGATTTGGAAGAGGACTTTTTGGCAG
Organism: Naso annulatus; assembly: GCA_029783625.1. Classification (NCBI taxonomy): domain Eukaryota; kingdom Metazoa; phylum Chordata; class Actinopteri; order Acanthuriformes; family Acanthuridae; genus Naso; species Naso annulatus. Next base: position 22,723,312 of record JAPZDX010000008.1, on the reverse strand, counting down.
AAGTGAGTCAATTTCAGGAGTTTGTGTACAATGAGGCAAACACATCAGCGGTTGAACTGCTCAAACTCCTGAGGAGAAGAAAACTGCAAACAGTGTCCCTGAAAACGGACACAGCTCTGCGCCTTTTTCTCACCATACCAGTCACCAACTCAAGTGGAGAGAGATATCTTTCTCCAGTCTTTCATTTGTGAAAAACAAAATGTGCGCAACCATGCAGCAAGAGAGACTGAGTTATTATGTCCATCAAGCACGACATCCTTCAGACGTGGATTCTAAAGACACAGCTGAGGATTTTGCTGCAAAACAGACCAGGAGAAAACACCTCTGAAGGTGAAACAACAGCCATTTTCATATCACTTCTTTGCTTGTGATGTTTGTGGGTTTATTTGAAGAGACAAACTTTCACTTGTTGCTGCCGTGCACACAGGTTGTTTTTGGCTGATGAAATTACTTCATTTTTTGCTTATGGTAGATGTCAGCTTGTTTTCTAATGTCAAATGATGTGTTTATTGATAAGGAGGGCACTGCATTCACCATTTGTCGCTGTCCATTCACTGGGTATTGAAAAAAAATGTTGTCATGGCATATCACAAAGAGAAGAGTCCACTTTGCGGCTGTGACAATTTACTTACTGGGTTAAATACACCTGAGAGCCTCATTTGATGAGTAAGAGTTTTTTTTTTTTTTTTAAATACAACAAAATCCTTCATAAGAAAATAGCTAAAATAGCCAATGGCTTTTTCTATATGAGGAATGAGTGGGGTTTTTTAATTACTTTTTTTTTTTTTTAAATTTTTAATCTAAACATTTATGCACCAGTTATCCAGTCCAATTTTTTCATGGGAGGGGGGCCTCCAAAATGTCTGTAGCCCAGGGGCCTAAACTGATATTAAGTCACCTATGTGCAGAGGAATGCCTGCCGGTCCGCAGCAACCCCAAAAATAAATGAAATAACTATATATTCAATGAAATGT
>JAPZDX010000008.1:22711463-22722238 GCA_029783625.1 Naso annulatus | reverse complement strand
TATGTGCAGAGGAATGCCTGCCGGTCTGCAGCAACCCCAAAAATAAATGAAATAACTATATATTCAATGAAATGTTTGTGTTGAAGTAGGTTTGCTTTTAACTGTGCAAAATACTGCAATACCCAGACAACTTTGTCAGCTGCAGTAGCACGCTAAACAAATCCTGTCGTCGTGGCAGTTTTGTCACTCAATCAAGAGCTCTCTCAGCAGCACTGAATTGCTCTTGCTGAGAAATGACGAGCTCGTACTGCACATATTTCATCCAGCTCTACTAGCTAGCCATGGTCTGCTCTAAACAAATGCATCTGGATGCTCATTTCAACACATCTGCAGCAGAACGGTGAACGAACGAAGAACTCGATGCTAAAAAATATTGTCCATTCAATCGCAAGTACGACCAAGTAGACATTAAGTTTGGTTTCGTATCCACAATAGTTGCTCACCAAAGCCTGTCTGTGTGATCTGCCAAATGGTTCTCAGCAATGAAGCAATGAAACCACCAAAAATGTGCAGACATTTGGAGACCAAGTACGCACATCTCAAGTAAGAATCTAAGGAATTTTTGAAAAGAAAGATGAAATGGCCAACCAGAGCAAAGAGCTGTAAATCAATTCTTTCACCGAATAATTATGTAAATGGGCCCCAGAGGTTGAGGGCCGTACATTACTGGGCCCTGGCACAAAAAAGTTTGTGAAAGGCTGATCAAGAGACGGCTGCTTTACTCCAAACAACTTGACTAAAACTGGACTGTGTGGAGATCAGATAATCCAATCCGTGGATTATCTGCAATGCCCAGAGATATAACTGCAATCCACACATCACTAGTTTAGACCAAATAAAGCTTGTGGCCTTAACAAATTTGATAAACTTGTTTTTTTGCCAACTGCCCCCAGCCACCAATATACTGTCTGTATAAAAATTAGCTGGAGATAACCAGCAAAGCACACACTGAGGAGGAAGTGAATGAAGTATGTAATGAATTTTCCTTCAGTTTAGGCTACCCAGGGAGACTTGGTGTCATTTCCCATCATCACATTACATTTGGCTTTAACACACCTTATGGATTTTGAGCAAATCATCTTTTTAAACCTCTGTCATTACAGTGAATTCACGAAACGCAAAGATGCACTGAAGGAAAGTTGCAGTCCTAACTCATAACTTGAAGTAGTTCACATGATTGTGAAGTACTTGTGAGTTGGCAACAAAATAAAATCTGTAACAGTCATGGTGCAAAAACCCATAAATGTATGAGGGTTTTTTTTAGATTTACATGAACATTAACTGACTATTTTGACTACTTCACCAAACATTCTTTTATGGTTTTTCTTTTGTGTTTTCAGGTTAAAACAAATGTCTTGCCTCAAGAAACCCTGGTGTTGTGTTGAATTCTGTTTCCCCGCTAGACCTACCTGATTATGACGAGGATTTTAACCAACCCCAGCCGTTTAAACTGGCAATACAAAAAGCCTGTGAAGGTGGTGACTAAGCTAATGCTAGTGCTGGCACAAGTCAATAGATTTTTAAATAGCCACTACCAAACTCTGTATAAAAACTCACAGTGCACCAATTCAAGTGTCAAACTATGGCTGAATTTCTGTAATCTTTGGCTCTGGTTACGGCAAAGATACACTTAGCTGCAACAGAAAGTAACGAAATCAGCAGCTCATATAAAAGGTCATTCCAAAGTAACACCACCAACTACCAGCCTGGCATGCATACCACGCAATTTTTTTTTTGGTCCCGTTTTTAGTAAAGTTGCTTTTGTCTAATCTGGCTGAATCTTCTCTCTTGTCTAATTAGTGGATTAGTAACAGCTGTGTTCCCAGCATTGCATTTTAGCTGAAACAACTGGCGAAGAGAGTGAGCTGTAGAGCTGCTTGCAGCTAAAGAGCTACATGAATTCACCCCATCAATATCCAGCCTCCGTCCCTCCAAGGTAAAAAAAGTTCATAGGCTGTAATGACCAATGCAATTAAAGGCTGGACACAGCCAACATGGTATGATTGACTAAAACTTTTAACATTGCCCACCCTTAAAACTTAACCATTTCTCACCTGGCCAGCATAATGATTGGTAAAAAACTTTAACATTTTCCACCTGACCTGCTAATGCTATGGGATTGGTTAAAAACACACACAGACGCACGAAAAGAGTAATCCCAATGTGTGAGACAAAAAGGGGGAAAAAATGGGCCACACCTCAGTGCGAAGAACAGGATCAACCACAGTGTGTTTAATTCAATACAGTATACACTCCATTTTTTTCTTTGTATAATGGTCGAACTGTAACCTCAAGGAAAAGGTCAGTCTCTGCATGCAGTTTATTTGATTGACAGTTGCAATCCAATTGTCCTTTGATGACGGGTTTACCTGCAGCTACTTTAGTGTGATGGCTTCCTTGCTTGCAGTCACAAGGACGTCATCGAGATACTTACCACAGGCCGTGAGACTATAAGGGATTTTGTCCGGTTAAGATATGACAAGACTAGTCAACTTTTATTCCAAAAACGGTACTCATTTGTTCTTTGGTGTCCTAAAATACATGACTGTGGACTGCCACTGATTTACCAAACTGCCTCCAACATCAACTCTAACCCTGAGAACCCTGCTGCAGAAATTACTCTTTGGCATCACAAAAAAACTTATTATATTCTTCAAGCAGGATTCCCACCAGGACCTTGAGTTGGTAGTTTTAACCTGATTTCCCCAAATACCATTCCATTTGACTTAAGATATCGCCAAACCGGATTCTGTCTCTTATTTCTGTCTGACTTGAGCAGTGGAGTGATTTTTAAAGTTTTGTAATTCCTGACATATCCGTGAAACTAGATGTTTATACCTTTAGTCCTATATGCCTCAGAAAATATATTAATCAGGTTGGATTAACTATCCTCTGTTTGTTTGATTTCTTTATTAAAATAGTCCCCGACCAGGAGATATCTGAGAAGGTCACATTTTTCAAAGTTAAATATATTTGAAAGGAGATTAAAAGGCTCCAGATTATGACCACTGGCTATAGTGCAACACTTACTGTACATTCTATGCACAAAATATGGTGCACAGCAACACCACATTAGGAATAAAGTTTAAAGAAAGAAGAGCTCAGTCCAATCTTTAACAGCTTCAATGCACCAAATGTGGATTACGGCTTTTAGCAATCCCTTCCAAGCAGCCTGTCAGCCTTATCACTGCTCGGCTTTGACACAGAATGGAAGCAGCATTCAGAAAGACACACTAACTGCTAATCATGACATATTTTCCAGCTTTAGCTCAAATAAAAACATGCTTAATGTAATATGTGATTTTATCATCAGTCAACATAACCAGAAAAATATTTTCCCTCTTCAGTGACAAGCAGCTGACAGACACACAGTGCCTCCATCAGGACTTTGACGTCTAATATGCTGAGCATTATATTTCTCATTTCATCAGGGCCAGAGGACAAGGTCATTACATAATGGCTTAATTACTGGGGTTTGGTATAAAAACAGGCTCAGGATAGCACAGTGCCTGATAAGATGCCAATAAGGGGGGGAGCCGCGGCATGTTAACACCAGCTCTAAGGGACATAAGCCCCCTTTTACATTTGAAGAGAAACACTTAAAGACCAGCCATCACAGCTACATCCTTTGCTGTTTTCATAAACTCGTAGCCACCCCGAGCTGTGTGTCCCTTTGCTGAGCCTGGAGCCGAGCCAGGCACAATATTTGTTTCATTTCTCACTGAGGCTCCAGAGGAAAGAGGCCTTTTCTCCTGCTGGCTGACACTCACGGATCCACAAACTCAGCTCTTTATCTCACCTTAATGCAGACCTAACAGCAAGAACCTTTTTTTTTTTTTTTTTTTTTTTAACACCTATGTAGGTCTTTCATGCGTGTTGTCTGTCATCAGTGGGTGCGTATGCTCAAGTTGAAGAGCAATGTTCACACCCTGAGGTAGTCAATCAGCTCAGCTCATCACCTTGTTTGTACGAGCTGTGCTGGCAACAGTCACCAAGGTCTGTCTTCTGTTTCCTGTTCCCCCCTCAGCATCCTGTTGTCTGCTTTGAATGGAAGAGCCTTGTCCTCAATAGTGCTGTTGTCCTGATTAAGCTGTATCCATCCAATTAGCTCTGTTTGCTCATAAGATCCAGCAAACGATCTTAAGTCTGAGAAACTGTTTCTCTAACACTTAACTTGAGGAGCATGGTGATGCATTACAAGCAGATTACACATCTCATTAGTAATTCTGCTCTATAGACTCTAAAAGGACCCATGAAATACAGTGCTTTCAGTGGGCCGGTTTGCACCGGTACACAGTACCCCCACTTCTATATTTTAACCCCTGGCAAACCGGGACTTGCTATGGCGTAGCAGGACCTCTCACAAGCTCCCAGTACCCCTTTCTGTCCTCCCCATATCAGAGTGTCTCTTGCCCATTCAAAATGACACACTAAATTACCCAAGGTGCAATATATGATCCTCTTTCTTCCCTCGCTGGACTACATGATGCTCACTTGCAAAACTGGAACGTCACATTAACCCTCACAAGTCAAACAATGTTGAAGAAATGGGACGAGGCAAAGAAATAAAAACTAGACAGAAATGTTGCTGTGGCTCCAAAAAGAGAGAGAGAGAACGTGAACTGGAACAGAGTCCGATAATGACACAGCTCTGACAGTCAAACTGTGGCGCCGCCAGCCATAATCCTGTATGCACTGTGCATACATTTTTTTAATGATTACCATATTATCTTGAAAATTAGTCACAAAAGCAGCAGATCCTGCATTTTAAATCTTTTTCATTTACTAATATGCTTCAGATGCATTTTTTGACAGGGTCCACTCACAATGACGCAAATGCACTTGATGGCCAATGTTTGGTGTAGGCATCATGGGGCCCATGACACAGGCCAGAGGTCAGTGCATCATAAAAATTTCTGGTGCTCACTTGTGATATTAGCAATGCTTGGTTTAGCTTATCTTGAGCATTTTAGCAAGCAAAAGTAGCCTACACATGAGCAAACATAAACAACTGAGCATTTTTCAGGCTTTTGAAAACAGAAAGCAAACAAGCCTCATCAGCTAGAACTGTGCAGAGAGCAGCAGTACAGACACTGACTCCGCTAACATTAGCGCTGTTAGCATTAATGTTAAGACACAGAGGCTAGCAGCCAGCAAGCGCTCCTTCAGCTGTTTACGTTGCTTAAAGACGTGTCTGAGGAATACATTGACAAAAGACTGAGTGGACTTGCACTGATGAACAGCACCATGATAATGGAACTGATGCAGAGGCCGTTCTACAGGAGACTGACGCAAAAGGGTGACTCGAGTGAACTCTAAACAGGAAAGAATACTGCTGCAGTTTCTCATCTGGCTTTTGATCGTTTCTTGTAGCAGCTTGGCTTCGGTTTGGTGTTGCATATTGTTGTTGCTGTAATTAAAAAAAAAAAAGTATTTATTTATTTTGCCTGACTGGTGATGTCATTGCTGTGTGATGCTGCTGCTAAAGGAGGAAATCCATTGTTTGCTTTGCCAACTTCTACTGCATGTTTCTCTGCGTTATATTCATATAATATCCTGTTATTTTGCTGGCTGTAGTTTGTCAGGTCTGTTGGTTGGTCTTTGAAATTTATGCAGGAGGCTAATCCGTGTTTTATGGTGGTGTTGTGCAGGTAACATGTAAAAGCTGACTATGTGGTGCATTGATAACATAGGATGGACAGATAATAAGGTTTGTTACAGTGAGTCAGAGAACAATTTAGATTTGTACTCAAGTGCTTCCAATTTGTGTTTCTATCGAAGGACTTTAATCAAAAGTTAACAGGGAAAATGAATCTAAAAGCTCTTCTCAAACTGATAATAGCTTCACACATAAAGCTAGCTAAAGTGCTTTAAACGTAAAAGACACAAACACAACCAATAAAAAACAAGGATACTTATTAATCTGGATTATTAAAATTTACTCCATACATAAGTATGTATGTATGTATGTGTACAATAGTAAACATATGTTATCCAAAAATAAAAGTAAGGGTAAACACGTACAGTTCTGTGTAAATAACAAAATCTTATTTTTAATAATCAGTAAAATGTAACATCTCCATCTTTCATCTCACAAAAACACAAACCTGAGATTCCGTTTTTCTTCTGTTAATCCCTTGCAGGATCCACACATAAATAAACAAATGTTCTTGTTTACTCGATGTTTGTGTTCACTTTCCTTATGGAATATTCTTTTGGATGATGTCTGTCTGTGTGTGAGGCTTTTTTGTTTGCTCTCTACTCAGACACTCAGTCCCTGTGGCTGCTTGACAGTAGATAGATTCCTATACAAATATTTTTATGCAAATGATGATGAACTGAATAAGAAATGCTGACTGGAAAGGAAACAGCATATTTAATTTAAAATTAAGGAAAAGTGTTCAAGTTTGTACAGTTGCTCGAGGCTAACACACTTATAATGCAAAATTGGAATGGAGACACATTTGTCAAAAATAATGACAAACAGAGGGACTCTGTCTAAAATTCAGTCTGATGAAAAGTTTAACAGCTGTTTACAGCAGCTAAAAATTGGCCTCGGACAAAATTTTGCAAAACCTCCCTGTTACATTATTATTCATAAGTGAATTTCTTTTGTGGGTGTGTGTGGGTGTGTGTGTGTGTATGAAATCTGGCGTGAAAACACTACCTGCCTCTTGACATGAATGTGTTTTTGACAGTTGGGGAGCTAGTTTAGACACTTCAACTCAGTCACATCATTTTTTGTGACATAAAGATGCTCATTACGGAGCTTAGAGGCTCAGACATCAGGAAGCCAGAAAATAAAGGAAGAAGCCGAGCAAACTATGTTCTCTTCAAAGTCACTCAGAACCATGGTTACAGAGCAGCAGGGAAACAAGCACAATGTTTTGCAATAAGCTGGATGCAGCCAGCTATTAAATAGCCTCACTCAGGATTAAAGGCTGGGATCTGTGTCGTGGTAAATCTGTGCTTTGCTAGCCGAGCTTAACGTCAAATGATGCAGCAGTCAGGCTCAAAGGGCCTCCACTGCTGGACTGCACTGCTGCATGTGATGTGCAGGACAAGAAATCATTTTCAGGACTTTTGCTTGCTCCTATGTACAGTATATATGTAACAGTACAGTATGCTGAGCACACAAGAGCACTGTAAATAGATCACACTCAGCTCGACCTTGGCAAGCTGCATCAAGGTTGTATGGTACAGTGCAGCTCAGAGCTAAATGCTAATGTCACAGTGACAACATACTATTAACGTAATGTTAATAATATGTTGTTGTTAATATGCTGAGCAGGTTCTGTATCACATAATGTCCAACATTTGGCCATAATAATGTATCGAACAAATTTTGACCTGCTGGTGGTGCTGCAAAACAGCAGAATCACAAAAGTCATTGGGATAGCTTTTCTTGGAAGTATGAATAAATATGGCTGGATACACATTTGAACGGATACCGTAACCTGAAATGTAATACTGGTACCCAAAAATACATTTTCTTGGTACTTGTTGCAAAAGCTCCTCAATTTCAACATTATCTCAAGCATTTAGCATTAGCTTTAGCTTGCCAGCTAGCCACTGTCTCTATAGACGGTGGCTCATTGTTGGCTAAGTGGCTAATGCTTGTAAAACATGCTTAGCTAACATCATCTTATCTTTTTACCATACAAATAACAAGATGGTGAAAGAGTCAAGTTATCTCCAAACTCAACTTTTTTCAATTTCGATCAGTTCTTCAGCAACTGTCTGGTAAATTTGGGATGTGTGTTCTATTTAGAAAAAATGTCATAATACCCACAGACAGCTGTTCGCAAGTGATGTGGTCTGAGAGTATGGCGAGATCTCTGTTTTCCCATGATGCCTCTGTATTGAGGACTGGTGAAAATACTATCGCTCCTGTTCTATTTGCCCAATCAGTGATACTCTCTGTAGTCTCTGTCCTGACTAGCTGGACTATGTTGCGCTACTTAGCGACAGGTGACATCGGTGTGAGCTGATTAGCTGCTCGTGCTTTACGCTCTGACTCACCTCTGCCAAAAACAGAGTGTCTGCAAGCGACACCATCTCAAGCTCAGACCACGGACCAGTTTACTCTGCTGCAACTTTCCCTGCAACTGTTTGGTCTCAGCTGGATTTAAAAGAGAGAGTGACAACAAACGAAATCAAATGTGAGCCAGCGAAAAAACAGCCGCAGCAAAGGTGCTCTCCAACAAGTCTCATATGTGCTCGGGCAGGGTACACATGAAATGTGAAAGCAACTGTGCCTAAACGTGGGAGTGGGCTGCTGTGAGTGCATTCCCACTTATTTCATGATGCACATTGCCTGGCAACCACGACATGGCAGTTAACTTACATGCCCGTAAAGAAGAAGAAAGAAAAGTTTAGTTTATTATTTCAATACTTAGATTTAAAAACTTATTCCTCTACTGCCAATGCTTCGTCCATTGCATTAGCATGAAAGAAGTAAGCAGTTGCCTTTTCTTCTTCTTTGTGTGTCTTGACAGACTGCAAACCAACTATGTGAATGTTTTGTTTTGTTTTTTTTGGTGTTTTTGTAGTTCTATACAAACAAAGTTTAATATACCGCCACCTACTATACCGGACTGTGTACATTCACAAGTGTGCTTGCACATGAAACAAGTTACTAATGTGAAAGCGGGCCATCGGGGAGAGGGGAGGGGGAGCAATCACGCTGGCAAGGTACAAAACAATAGACGCTAAGTCCCGCCCCCCTTCGTTACTGTTGCTGTGTGTGTCAAGCGTTCAGAGCTAACATAAAGCTCAGACTGTCACTGAGTACACTCCCTGGAGAAATACTGTCTAATTTTGGGGAAAAACAAAAAAGCGATTTCAGACAGAAGCAGAGAAGGTCTGTAATAAGCCTTTGAACGATACAGGGGCGGCACTTAGCGAAGGGTCAATTGTGTCTACTGTTAACACACCCTAAGATTCATGATCATCAATGTCATACAGTAATGTCACTGCCTCTGGTTGGGTCTTAATCATGTACAGTACATGCCGCTCAGTGCATCAGTTGAGTCAAATCAAAAGCTGACAAATAATCTGCATAAGTACATGAACACACACCCTGCTCACATTTACACAGATGTCACGCATATAACGAAAATATCTGCAGGATATCCAGTATCAGGAGAAGTCATTAGAATATTTTTGTCATTTTATGATAATTACATATCTTCATGCGGGTGTGTGTCTTTGGGGGGGGGGGTACTTATTTTCATGCTTCATTTATGATTTGAAAACAGCCAGCAAAGCCCCTGTAAATCCCTTCCGTCTGTCAGCAAGTGACAAACACTGACTCAACAACACACTACATTTGGTGATCATCTTGGCCATCATTATAGGCCAAACAAACAAATGCCACAGTGTAATGGATTAGATATGCAGCGAAAACTGGGCCAAGCGGGGAGGGTGGAGTTTGTGTTTGAGCGGGTGCGGGGGAGGATGCTGTGATGTGGCATAACTTGTAAAAAAAAATCCTTTGAAGGTGACAGAGCGTGGACAAATTAGAAACAAAGAACACTCCATCCCATCCAAATTTATTAGGAGACAAAAGGAACATTAAGTGATGCAGATTAACATTGCACATGCACAAGTAATAGCAATGATCAAAGATGGAGAAATGAGGCTTTTGGAAACATCTCCACTTAACTGCGGCTCCTGCAAAAAGCTGGGGGTCGTACAGCTGTCACGGCTGTCTCTGTGTCTACCCACCACCGCCGCCGCTGCTGCCTCTTCCCCCGCTTTCCCCTCTTTTATGTGTTTTTTTTTTCCCCCAATCCTCCAATGCCAGAAGCACACAATGCATGCTGGAGCCCTGAGGAATAGTGCATCAGCTCAGTGCCAAGGCGGAAAAAAAACAAAAAACAACAACAACCAGGCAGTGGGAAGGAGATTAACATATAACACAGCAGAGAGAAAAGAGCTCCATTCATCATACATACAGGGTTTGCTGAACTAAAGAAGCAGACAAGCACACTGTGCAAGCAGGAGGGCACACTGCATACAGTACGAGCACCAAAGTGCTCCATATAAACTGGAGATAATGATACACAGAAAAAGAAGAAGCAGCTTATTTTTTAAAACGCAGGAGTTGATGTTTTGTGTTTGTTTCTTCGGTCATTCTGTCTTTACTTAACAGTACTTTACCAGTGACAGCCCAACAAAGTCACATTCTTTAGTTGAAGAATTTGTTAGCTTGTAGCATTTGTTAGCATTTCACTGTCAGTGTCTCACACATTACTTAAGGTCCCCATTAATGAAAAATACATTTAAAAGCTTTAATCCTGTGTTGATGTCTTAATAGTACTTGTATCTCATCCTATGTACCACATATCTGTTGAAAAAATCATTTCGCAGTATTTTTACATCAAAATCTGGTCTTTTCTCCGATTGGAAAATGTTTTTAATTTTGTGATGACTTATTCTGCACTAGGGGACGTGTCTAAATTTTTTGTCCAATGACAATGCTTTCTCGATTTTTTCAACTAATACAGACACAAGCGCACAGTTTGCCTGCATCAGCTCCATCATGGGGGAAGCCCGTTTGGAGGATGGAGGGACTCACCATTTTCTGTAATTAACTACAGCTGCTATAACTATGTTTGTTGCACTGTATCAGTTGTGGGAGTTCTAGACATGCTCCGTGTATTCACCATGGATGTATTATAAGACCTGGATACAGCGCCGCCTCTCAGCAGGCAAGCCGATTTTTCCCAGTGGCCACTCGTGGTACTGCAACAAAAAATCCCATGCGGCCC
>JAPZDX010000008.1:22672117-22682157 GCA_029783625.1 Naso annulatus | reverse complement strand
CTGGCCTACTGTACACACTAGAGCTCACACACACACACACACACACACACTGCAGTTATAAAACAGACTCTAGCTGTAACTTATACAATATACTGCAAACTGTGGACTCTACATTTGTTCTGGACTCTTTCAATTGCACTGTAGCATTCAAAACAGATAAACATAGTTTATCAGACAGCCAGCAACTGCCTGATGGGGGGGGGTTTTAGATTTTATTTTGCACACTAGTAAGGGCAATGTATTTTATTTTGACACGGGAAGGTATATAAAGTTTTTCTGCATTTTGGTGCCGGCAGATGTGCTGCAGACTACGTGAGCACCTGAGGACAGCCACAATATACACATACGAATTTGTATTTCCCTCGGCTCTGCTGTCATTCTCAACAGGAGTCTCAACAAGGACTCAGCCTGCTATGCATAGCTGAGTCTCATATCCACACCGCCCACACCGTTAGTTGACTTTTATTAAAGGCTCCTGTTCTTCCCTACCTGTCATAATCAGAAAGATAACAGTAGGCCAGCTTGGTCGCCATGGTTGTTATCTGTGTTGTCTGAACATTTTTTTTTGTAATATTGCTAGCTTTCAGCACTGGCTGACTCAGAGGGGGGGCAGGGGGGGAACTCCCCCCGTGCCTGATTTCCCCCCTGGTGCCCTAATGTTAGAAGCAACGCTGCAAGAGTGCCCTCTTGGATGCCCCTGTGATAAATAAAACATGATGAAGCGCCTTCTAGAAAATGTGGTAAAATGCCCTCTAGGTTGCCCTTCCAGGGACAAAACGTGGTAAAGTGCCCGATGATTTTTTGCTCACTGGAGCCCCACAACATATAAGTGCATATTTTACTTTATTCCCCCTGTTAAACATCCTGAGTCTGCCAGTTGTTTCAATAATGTGAGTTTTTCCGTCCACCAAAGCCTGAAATTCCTCTCAAAGCAAAGATGGACCTGCCCTTTGCTGATTTTCCGTAGAGTGGAAGTTATAATCCCAGCATGCTTAGGGGCATTGTGTTTTGGCATTGGGACTATAAGCCAGGGAAAAGCTGTGTTGAGAGTTTATGTATTCTCAGTCACCCAAATGTTGCCTGTACTATTGGATTTAGTGCCCTAACTAGACAGATGTATTTCTGCTCCTGCACAAAGAAAGTCGATGAGAGCACCAGAACTTTTTTTGTATACGCATATCATTTGAATTGTCTTTATTACATTTTCTCATATGCAAACAAAAAATGTCTATCCTTGCAATTTCAAGATCACTAGTAAATTATTTTGTTAACTTGTGAAGAACGGGGGTGGGGGGGGGTGTCCTCAGGATATCAAAAAAATATATGCAGGGGGTCCAGTGCCCTATAAAGATTAAGAACCATTGCCCTACAGTCATTAGCCTTAATGTAAATACCTTCATGTTAAAGCACAGGTTAAGTCTGGGCAATACATCGATTTTAAATCTAAATTCGAATTAATCTTTTTGGGCAACATTAAAAAATGAAAATTGATTTTCCCTTCAACAAGGGTAAATATTGTAGCCTACAGCTCTATCTCAGCTCTGGGCTCTTATTTTTTAATAAGTGAAGTTCGGTGAAAGTTAGGCTGGCACTTTATTAATCTCAAATTGGAGGATGCAACTTTAATCAAACTTTTATTAAAAAAGGTTTAGTTTAGTTAAGCTAGGTTTGCACTTCATTCTCAAAAGGGAAATTCATATTTGTTTGAAATTAAAACAAAATATTTGAAGATATTCCTTTGTCTTTTGTATAAAAAAAATAAAATAAAATAAAATTGAAAATTGAATGTGGTATGAAAAAAGTGGGAGAATTTTTAAAAAATTTTTTAGGATGTATCCCTCAGCCCTATCACAGGTGAAAACATATTTACAACTAACAGCAAATTGCAAAAGTTCATAGAAAGGTCATATGGTGATTGCTTTCAAAGTGAGTATGTCCCGATCAGCTCTTATGAATCTGGTGAAGTTATTTTCTCATGATAATTACCACAAGAATACCTAATAATTTTACATAAATTATTAATATGTATTGATCAATCAATTACAATGAAATACAATACTCACAGGAAAACAATATGTATCTTTTTAAAAAAATAATTAACTCTTGATCACAGGTTATTGGCCCTTCTCAGCTTCCATTGTTGCAAGATGCTATATTCAATTGCCTTTGATTAGTGATGATATATATTCCTTTGTTTATTTTTATTTATATTAACCATATCACAACAACATATTGCTAAAAAAATCTCAGTGTGATCAATATCATTTCAATCATAAATCATGTCAGGCCTTATCTTCCCTGGGACACAGACTGAGTGCTGCTGGGAAAGGTAAAAAGAAAGCGTCCATTGTCAAAGGCATCTCTCCTACAGCACATCGTTGTGTCTTTGGTGCACATGAGTTACACGTTTCTCTAGGGCCAAGTATGAAAGTAGACATTTGTATTCTGTTGGCCACCCAGTCAGCAATTCTCTCTCTGTCTTTTTTCTCCCTTTCTTTGGATGCCTTGGCGGAGTCTAACTCACTAAAGAGGTGGAAATCAAACCACCATTTGAAAGGCTCCTCATATCCTGGAATCATTTGCTAGATTGGTTCGGCATTGTAGAGTCCAAAAGCTTTAGTATGGATTTTGCCTCTGAGAAGCCGGTGCCGTCTCTGTGAGATCAAAGCAGCTGAGACCAGATGATCTGTGCAGTGTTTAAGACAGCTCTGAGGGCCTGCAGACGTGACTGGACTGCCTGGACCCAGTCAGAGGCCTCAGAAGAGGTGAGATGGATGAAATGTGAAGCGATGCTGGAGCATGCTACTTAATGAACTGTTCGAGGAAAGAGCGGTGAATGAGGTAAGGAGCATAAGATAACATTTACAATTCAGCATTTTGTTAAAGAATAATAATTCCAGGTATGATTAAACATAAATTAAGGCCACTGGCTTGGGACAGTACATGTAAAGGCTGTTTTATACTCCAAAGACAAGTGTCTGTCGACAGTGTCTTAAGACAAAAATGACATAAAAAAGATACTGTAAGAATGTGTCATCCGGCTGTGTCTTGCACCTGTCAAAACTTGTAACATCGCAGACATTGTTTTGATTTGTCTCACATTTTGATTAGCTGGCTGAACCGAGCATTCTTTCATCGCCACAGAGATGAAACAGTGCTCTACTTGATGAAGAGAAAAAAAACATAGGCTTGCAAAATGGATGGCTTTGAGGAGGAACTGGGGCTACACACTAGGAGGGGGGGAAAATATCGATATAGTGAAATATCGCGATATTTCGCGTGGCGATGTTGTATCGATTCAGAGACACCAAATATCGATATTTTGGTCACATAAACATGAAAAAAATCAACTCTGTATCAACCAAAATAAAATCAATTGTTGCTTTAGCCCACTAGATGGTGCCGTTCACTGTCTGCTGAGCTCAACACAGTGAAGGCGCAGCTTTTGCGAGATTTGGCTGGCACGTGAGAAGGTCATAGGTCATCACAGCACAGCAACATGGAGGAAGGAGAGACACACTCGGAGAAAGAAGAACTGATAAATGCGCCGTCAAAATTTATGTCAAGCGTCTGGAGTTATTTTGGATTTTTCAAAAAAGAGGGAAAGAAAGACATTGACATGACACATGCGATCTGCAAGGACTGTCGTACGAAAGTGAAATACTCCGGGAACACAACTAACATGAGAGCTCACCTCTCCCGCTACCACCCAGCAGCACTGGCAGGTGATGGCCAAATGAAACCAGCGCTTGCAAAAAATCAACCGACATGGGACACACTGAGCTTAGTAAAGCTACCTTCACATTCTGAGTGTGCAAGGAAGATTACTCAGTCCATCGTTTACTTCATGGTGAAAGACTTACGTGCATTCATCGTGGTGGAAAACGCCGGGTTTTGCAACATGTTAAAGACACTTGAGCCCAGGTATGTGATTCCGTCTCGCCGTTTCTTTGCCGATACTGCCGTGCCTAAACTCTATCGAGGAGTTAAGCTTAAAGTCGAAGAATCCTTGAGAACAGCAGGAAGGGTCGCATTAACCTGTGACGCTTGGACGTCGAGGTCGGTGGACTCATACATGACTGTAACATCGCACCACATCACAGAGGACTGGGAACTGCAGTCGCATGTTCTCCAAACGCGAGCGGTACATGAAAGCCACACCGGGGCCCACATCGCTGACCTCCTGCGAAATGCAGCAGAAGAATGGGGGATTGCAGACAAAGACTTGGTTGTGGTAACAGACAATGCTTCATATATGTGTGTCGCCATTCAGTTAGCGGGATACGTTCATATGAAGTGTTTCGCCCACACGCTTAATCTCACGTCACAGCGGGCATTAAACCTGCCAACAGTAGCCAGGCTTATGGCAAGAGTACGGCGCATCACTGCCTTTTTCAACAGAAGCACGGTGGCAAACCACGCTTTGGAAACAAAGCAGAAGATGTTGCAGCTTCCGAGCCACAAACTCAAAGCTGATGTGAGCACGCGATGGAATAGTGCATACGAAATGCTTCTGCGGTTCCTCGAACAACAGCCTGCAATTTGTGCAGCCCTGTTGTCTCCCGAAGTGAGAAGGAGTGCCAGTGAAATCTTCACTCTGAATGAGACGGACATCCCGCACGCGGAAGAAACTGTACGTGCTTTGAAGTCGATGAAGGTGGCAACCACTGTAACGTCGGAGTCCTACTTTGTCAGTTGTGGCTCCGCTGCTCGCTCAGCTGCTAAACGACACTAATGACAGTATTGCAGACACAGCACTCGTCCGAGACATCAAAAAAAGCATAAATCAAGATCTCAACAAAAGATATGTGCCTTCAGTGGAGAAAAACACCCTGTACACAGTGTTGGCTCTCGACCCCAGGTTCAAAACCCTCCCGTTGCTGACCCCAGATGAAAGACAGGAGACCTACGCCAGACTGGTTGCCGAGGCTGTAGCCCTTCAGGTAAACAAACGTTTAAATAACACCAGTAATATTTTGTTATTGTTGTTTCTTTTTGTAATGATGCATTTTTATTGCCATCAACCTGAGAAATACATCTTCTCTATTAGAGTTTTAGTTTTAGTAAAGAGCTGAAGATTTATTATAACACAAAGCCAAATAAACAATCATTTTATTCAGGTTGTTACCATTGTCTTGTTTAAATAAATACACAGCATATTTACTCAATACTTGTGTATACCTAAAATACATTAAATTTATAAACTCTCTCTCCCCCTCTCTCTTTCTGCTTTTCCATGTGTGGACTGTGCAGGAAGAAAAGCAGTCAACCATCTCTCAGGCAGAGGTCTTGGAACATCAGGAGAGACCCAGTCACACTGAGGAGGATCCTGAATCCCTTCCCATCCCAGCCAAGAAGTCGTGTTGGCTTGTAGCCTTGCTTGGTAAAAGTTACAGCGATGTTGCAGCAGCACCACCAAAATCATTTTCTGCCATAGCTGAAGAGGAGGTAAGAAGATACACTGAAGTTGCACCCCTGGCACTCACCGAGGATCCACTCAGCTGGTGGAAGATACACGAACAAGTCTATCCTTCACTTGCTAAACTGGCAAAAAGATACCTCTGCATCCCTGGTACAAGTGTCTCGGCAGAACGAGTCTTCTCGACAGCAGGTGACATCGTCACGGCACAAAGAAGTGCTCTTACATCTGAACATGTTGATCAGCTTCTCTTTTTAAGCAAAAATGCTGACATACATTCACTGTGTCCCACCTGTCATTGAACTTTAGCTCAGAAGTCAGGAGCAAACAGTTACACTTCATTGATTTTACAGTGCATATTTTGATGTCATTGTAATATTTAAATTTAATTTTTAATTAAAGAATACATTTTAATTTAATTTCATTTAACCTTTTTATTTTTGGAGAACATATTTTATTTTCAGATTTACTTTATATTTAAAGCCAATTTACTTTGCAACTAAAACCTGCAAAACTTGTTGCAGTGTTAGTACAATAGTTCAAGTCTGCGCCATTCATCAGTAAAGTTTGACTAGACTGAAATTCAAACAGTTACGTTGGTCAGGTAAAGGGGACATTTACAATGAGTAGTACATGATGTTTTGATTTGTGTAACATTTGTTTCGCAGTCTGAAAAGACAGTGATGCTTTATTTTTCTATTTGTTTACTGTGAAAATCTTCTTGTTAAAAGCTGTAAAACCTGTGTGAGCTGCAGTGTTCCAATAGTTTAATCTGCATTCAGTAAAGTTTGACTATGATGACTGAAATACGGTCAAGTTTGTCAGGTAAGAGACAGTTACAATGAGTAGACAATATTTTAAATTGTGTAAGATTTGTCTTGTAGTTGGAAAAGACAGACATGTTTTATTTTTCTATTCAGTTTTAACTGAGTGTTTTTACACTTGTAGTTGAAGGAGCTGCTGCTTCAGGTCCATTTTGTTGGAATAAATGTTTGAAGTAAGATTAATAGACTGAAACCTTTTTTTCAACAGATGACACGTTTGTCAAGATTAATTATGTTGGCATCTTTTGCAGCTGAAAATTTTGCTATATATCGTGATATATTTGGTATCACAATACTCATCATATCGCAATATCGCAATAGCGCAATATCGTGATAATATCGTATCGTGACTCGAATATCGTGATAATATCGTATCGTGGTGTCTCTGGCGATTCCCACCCCTACTACACACTGTTGTGATGACCCCGATGCCAGGATCCATAGTGCTACAGCTAGTCTCTGTAAAACTCCAACAGGATTATTGTGGGTGTTTTGGTATTGGATATAGGGTGTAATATGACGTAGGAGGTAGTCAAAACAATATTTAGACATCCTACAATACTGAAAGTGCTGCTTCTTGTCCATCTCTCTCATTTGATTAACCAACACATATTCCCCTTGCTCCTCTGTACTCTGGTTTATTGGGCGCACAGACCACAGTTTTTTCCTCCATTGTCTCCTTCTCCTCCAGATTAAAATTAAGTATAAAATCGCTTCTTTCTCTGCCAAATACAATCTCTCAGAAAAACTTGCCATTTTACCGCTGGTTTGAGCTTTGGGCCTACAGAGAAGCGCTAAGTTGGTTACCATGGAGGTCAGATCTTGCGTTCTGGATGGCGTTCAACACTTTGTTTAAGCATAAATGCATTTGTGTCGTCCCACACTTTTCTTAGGACACCTGAAGACAATTATCTTTCAAGTATTATACAGCTTTCAGTCTTATCCACCCCTTTTCCGCAGGTCAAAAAACTTGTGTAAAACCGCTAAGATCGGGGTTTTGTTTGAGATGGTAATGGGTCCACTCACCATTTACCTACTGACCCTGCAGTAGACTTGGGTTTTTCTCTCACTTCACCTCGCCCAAGCTCAGCTTGGCTCAGCCTTTAATGTAAACATAAGACCACGCACTAATTTCTGACGTATTTCCAAGTGACTTTCTTTTCCTTCTTCATCTGGTGCAACATGTGATCTCAGGCGCAGCGCAGGATTCCAGTTTATGGTGGACGTTACAATTACAGAAGTTCACACTAACAGACATAGAGTTGAAAGGATTTCTGTCTGACTTGTGTCTCTATAAGCACAGAGCGTCTCTCTTGAGACAAGCTTATGAACAGACAGCGCAGTGTGCCACTCTCTCTCTCTGTTAAAAGTCAACCTAGCTCACCCAGTACACCGCTCGCTCTCCCTGCAATCAGTTTAAACTAACAATAATCAAACCAGATCATCCAACATACAGAGATTAGGGATGGGTGATATGGACTACAAATTTTATCACAATATTTTGTGGTATTTATTGCGATGATGAGTGATAAGTGATGATTTAAAAAAAATAGTACCATTCAACACCATCTTTTTGGCTAGGTAAAATTTTTCAAACGGGCAACTTAACTACACCAATTACATGTAAATGTGCTACTGTGCTGCAAAACAGTACACAATAATGATGACGATAACAATAACAAAAGTTTTAGTCAAAACAGTCAGAGAGGCATTCAGTGAATATTTACGTCACTCGATAACATTAGTTGGTAAGATGAGCCTGTCGTAGTTATTAAGCTCATACTCCTGTCGCTGTCACAGACGTTTACTCTCTGTTTCATCTCTTCCTCCTCTCTCACACAAACGACACACACTGAGGTTGCAGCCACAAATATTTTTCTAGAAAACTACATGCTACAGTATCCTTCGCATTTATTTCACAAAGTACCGACACAATTAACAGAGTGCTGACGTAACGTCAACAGCCCACCAATGTAGTTGATGACATAACTTTGGGTGTTTACGTCACGACAAAGTAACGTTAGTTCCCTCCCCTTACTGGATAAAATAAGATCATCCTTTATTAGTCTGACAATGGAGAAATTGCCCTGAACAGCAGCAGTAAAGTGGATGGCAGATAAAAAGCAGTGCATTAGTGAGGAAAGCTTAACAAATGATAAGTAAACACGGAGTGAGCAGCAGCAACACTTTCCGCTGTCTGCGGTCTCTTCCTGTCCTCTCTTCCCTCTGCTACTGGTACAAAACATGCATTTGTGAGGAGAGTTTTCTGGATGGGCAGGGGAGTGAACTGTATGCTGTGAGAGAGCATTAGAGATGAGCAAGAGAAGTGATCATCAACTAGAGTTTATCATTATTATCTAAGAATGACAAATTCTCATTATGGGAAATTTTTTTTGCGGTATATCAGAAACGATAAAAAATCGCCCATCCCTAACAGAGATCACTCTGTAGCTGTGGGCATAAGAGTGCAGCACACAGATTGTTTTGTGACACTACAGTTTGAAAAGGTACAGGTTAAAGGGTAATTTCAGATTAATTTCTGATACATCTGCATTTGTCATTAATCATAGTTTGAGTCATTCGTCTCACACAACACAGCGATGTTTCCACACAATACAGCACACTCTTTCATCTAAATATGATGCCTCACATGAAATTCACAGACTGCCTTGCCTGCAGGAAGTGGGAATGGGTTCAGTAGATGATTTTTAGCAGGTTGACCCACTAATTTGGTGGAAAAGGGGTAATAGACCAAACAGCATCAAACTGTTTGGACTGAAACAGCATTTAGCTCATGTCAATGTTTCACATTGGTTAACAGAAAAATCTACTGCATAAACTGTTCACACAACATCTTGTCGCTTTCACTGTTGATTTTATAACATGATTCCATTGAAAAGTCATATGCTATCATAGTTTTCTCGTCTGTATCAGCTGGCAGATACCACTGCTCAGTTAGGGGTAAAGGGAATATTTTCTTAACTGGTTTATTCATGAATACAGAGAGAAGCTAAGTCAAAGGTTCATATCAGCACATTAACCTGAATAAGACTTGAAAGGGAGTACAGACGACAGCTTAGTGTATAAATGGGATTTAAAAAAGGCTCTGCTCAGCTAATGCTTTAGAGTGTGTTATCAGATCATAACATATCTGCAGCATGACCGTACAGTTCATAGATGAGATGAATGGACTTCATTTTCTGAATCACTGAAGGCTCGCCAATTGGTGCTGCACAACTGTTCCAACGGCCCACTGTTCCGCCGTGCTCACTGCCTCCTACATTCCTTTCAAGATGAACATGAGCGAAGGGAGATGGCTGCCCTTTTAGGCTGTTTGAAAGGCTTCATGACTTCCATTTATTTACACAGACTAACCCAAACCCTAACCCTAACCTTAACTAATTTATGCCTAATCATAACCTTAACCCTAACCTCAATTCATACCTTACCTCTGAACATGGTACCGCATCGCTGTTCCATCCGACACATGCGGGCGGACCAGTGAGCCAGTGGAACAATGGGCCAGCGGAACAATGGGCCGGCAGAACAATGAGTGGGCCCCCGCCAATTATCCACTGTTGTTAATTTACACTGAACTGAGCTGCGCCGACTCAAAGCTGTTCCTGTCCGTCATTTTATACAATAAGTCAGCGGTGCAGATTCAACATGCACCACAAACAGTTAAATAAGTGATTACACCACATGAAAACTGTTGGAAATCTTTGACAATAATAGTGTAACAGAAAAATCCATCAGATTTTTATATACTAGTATTTATCATGTATACAGGGATATGA
>JAPZDX010000008.1:22629618-22644442 GCA_029783625.1 Naso annulatus | reverse complement strand
GTGATGATTGATTTCACCGTGTCAGTTCATGCATTGAGCAACAGTAGCTGCTGGCAGCCTTTAAGTGGCTAAACCACACGGTTCTGAACACTGAGAGTCATAGTGATCTCCAAAACTTTATGAGTAACTGTTGCCTTCAATCAGACACCAGAAACCTCGGCATCTTAGCCCTCCCAACCACCTCGACTACTAGAGTGCAGACAGTAATAAGTGCAACATGGAAAAGCATACACTGTCCTGTTCCCTGTCACCAGATACTTTTGTCACATACTCTGTGTACCATAATGAACAGTATATGTCAACAAGAAAATATTTCAGTGGCACATCCTCACTGTGATAAACTGTGACTGTGGTGATGAGGCAGAACTCTTGACAAACTGTTGCGGGCGGTGTGATGTTTTCCTGGCTGCACATGCTGTCCTTTGCAGCTGCTAAAAACAACTGCTCGCATTCCACACTCAGAGTTGAGTTATAGTGAAGAAGTTTTGAAAACATAAAACTTGTCAGCTGAAACTATTCATTAGGAGCAATCATGGTGAGAAATGTGACACAAAAAATACAATCAAGCCTATGAATAATCACATACACAATAAGATGAGAAAAGCTGACCAATAAAAGCAGTTGGCATAGAGCAGCCAGGAGTAAATTTCTCAGTAGTTGTAGGATCATTGAAGCAAGACTTCACAGATTACAATAAAGAATCTCACAAAACTTTTTAAAACGATACTTTTCAAATGTGTTTTCTTGCTTTTTTACTCATTCATAATATCCCACACCACAACAATATCCTGAATCTCCTTGTCTTCCCTGTTGTAGGAAGTTGTAGCCTGTTTCCAAACCTGAATTTTCCATTTATAGCCAGGGGTAGGAAGCCTTAGAACCATTTGTTTGAACTGCTGTGCAGTCCAAATAGTTAATCGTCCCTTTCCCAACATTTCCGTACATCTGTCGCCAGACGTCCTGTCTGCACCGCTCCACCACTCTCCTCTTCCTGCATATCTGACAAGTGTAACATCAACTTATATCAACATTATGACCTCATCCTGTTGGACCTGGCAGGCTGTCGTGGTGATTAGGGCTGCACGATTTTGAAAAGACATCCAATTGTGATTATTTGGACTGAAATTGCGATTGCAATATGATTTGCCGTATGAGAGGGACTTTTCATTTTTACATCCTTATTCTCATTTTCCTTAAAAAAGATATTAAAATGAATTTAGTGTGATTATTGCAGGGATCTCTTCCAAACAAGGATGTTTTCTTAATTCAGTACAATATATATGTGGGCCAGTGATTTTGATTGAATGTCAATTAATTGTGCAGCCCTAGCGGTGGTAGCCATCAGCCCCCTTCTGCTCCTAACGCTGAACTTTGCTGCAAATGTAGCAGCATCCACGTCCAGTTACTCCGGTTGGACCTGGCGGTCAGATGCCATGCTGCCAGCCCGCTCCTCCTGTCGTTGCATACGGCTAGGTGGTGTTGTTGTGGTCTGGCCTCCAGTTCCAGTTCATATGAGCCCCGCTCTTCTTGTCGGATCTCTTGGCTAACGTAAGCTGCCGTGGTAGCCTCATCCTCTCTTTGAACCTGGCTGACATTTGCACTGCGGCCCCTGGTTGTCATTGCTACTGTGGCTTGTTTTGACACATGATGCGATTCTTTTTCTTGAGAAAGGACAGCAACTCTAGCTGCCTTTTTTTGCTCATTATGTTGTTTTTTTGCAGTTAAAGTTATATGATAATGATCTTGCAGCCTTCGCTGTTACTGTCCCATATTGACAGTCAGTCAGACATGAGTGCGTGAGGGAGTGATTGACGTACCCAGCAAGCCTGTTGCAAGACCAATGTGCCTAGATCTCCCGATTTAATCAGTAAAGAACAAGAAACTGCTCAGTCAGTCAGTAATGACAACTCCTTTTTTTACTTTTACTTATTTTACATTTAAGATTTTAATGGGCCTCTATAGGTGCAGATCTGGCCAAATAGGTATCAGAACACATGCCAGAGGTTCTGGATTGGGCACAAATTAAACCAAGCATACACATTTTTTGCGTCATATTCACTGTTTGTGTAGAAAAAGTTCTTGACAGAAAGACTTGCCAGCAATAGCTTTCCAATGTCTGCTGAAAGCCAAACAATTTTCATGTGATGAGCCTGCCCCGTCCTGTGCAGTATGGAGGATTTATAAAACATTACATAGTAAAACACAATGCAAACAAATACAAAACAGATAACAGAAAAAAACTGCATGTTGCCCCTCTTACGTGTTGTGATAAAAATCACAGTGCCATCAGGGAGGAATTAAAGAGACATCAGTCAATCAGAAGGATTTTTGTCTATCATGTGGGATCCACAGAGAGGCGTGTAGGCTGGAACTCTGCCATGTTAGTGTGAAACCTTCTTTTGTATCCTCAAACCAGGCACTGAAACTCTCCAGTGATGAAGGTCGCAGATAAGTACCAAAAACTAAACTTCCTGTAAGTTTTTGCAACCCTTTAGTTCTTTCATTTAATTGTTCAGTTAAGTTAAGAATTAACACGGCTATATTATTTTTTGCCATCGATAATCTCACTTGTAGGTTCAGAATGTTAAGCTGTAATACAAAGCGGGAGGTGTTTTTAGAAACTTTAGGTTTTCTTGATTGTAAAAGTTGTACTACATTTTGTTTTGAGCAGACTGACCTCACACATTCTTCGAGTTTTGTCAGACTTGAAGGAGATTATTGGTGACTGCGATCATCAGCTCACTCTGCAGTTTGTTTTGGAGTTCAAGTTCAAACTTTGGCTGGGTCATTCAAGGACACTCAGAGTTGAAGTCCCTCCAGCTTTCCTCTGGCGCCGTGCCTGGTCCACTCGTGCTCTTCCTGTCTGAGGCTGTGTGTGTGTGTGTGTGTGTGTGTGTGTGGGTTTCTTCTAGGATCTGTCTATCTCCCACTCTCTCCAGTCATCTCCTGACCAGACTCACTGTCCCTGCCAGTAAATCTATACCCAAAGCATGATGTTGCCACCATGGCCCACCACTGAAAAGGTATTATCCAGATGTTGGTGGTTCTTGTGGTGGTTCATGGTATTGTTATTCAAGCCAAAACAGATTATGTAATCAGACCAAGGATATTTTTGTCTATGTAGTAGTTTAAAGGACCTCACTAGTAGTTTGACAGTATAATCTTACCTCAGTGTCTTGCTTGCATTAAGATGGCTCCCAATATCAAGAGGTAACTTGAACATTAAACTACAGTAGTGGTCTCCTCATGAATCTGAAAAAGTACCGTGGGAGAGAAAGAGCAGTTAAGTATGCACTAGAAACCAGTCTTCACCTACCGAGAGCTACTAACAAGAAACATCTGCTAGCCACAACCTTTATGTCTCTGTTACTTACTCAGCAATGTTAGATTTCCAACGCTTCACTTCTTAGCTGTGACCAGCAGCTCTACCATCTGACCGCTCTGTCAGTTGGTCAGTTGTTGGGTCCACAAAAATTCTCCACTCTTTGGGGGCCAGTTTTCGCGCTAGGAGGCTGAAGTTGGGCATGGAGGTTAAGAGTGTGTGTGTGTGTGTGTGTGTGTGTGTGTGTGTGTGTGTGGCTGACAAGACGGCTGCTGCCCAAATTTGGTGAGATGACCCAGTTTTGTTTTTTTAACATCTAAGTACACAAATGCCTGTTGTGACTGCCACTGTTAATGCAGTAGGGATTTAAGATGCTCTGGACGCTTTTCGTGCACATGTGCCTTGTCACTGCACTGAAATCGGCTTTTTAACAAGCCTTGAACAGCGGAGTCTACAAACAGTGGCTTAATGTCGTCGACCCGGGTTTGGCACCTCCTCCTACTGAGGATACAACACTTCCTGCTGGAGACGTTCCCGTGGACTTCAAGCAATATGTGCGAACAATGTCGGATCAAGAATGGTTCACTTTTGAGAGGCACGAGAGAGCGTACAGACGGGGACTGGGCACCAAAAATAAACAAAGTTCACATCCCACAAAAAACTCTGAGAGAAATGAGAAATAAGACTGTCCAGCTGGTCAGAAAATGGGTGGGCTTAAATACACACTCCACACGGGATATAATTTTTCTTTCACGCAGCGAAGGAGGGCTGGGAGTCCCTAATGTAGAGTGGACCTACACAGCCACCAGGCTACCCCACCTACTCCGCAAGCTTGACAATGATGATGTCACTGTCAGAGAGATGGCCAGGGCTTCTCTCCTGCTGGACCTGCACAGGAGGAAAGTTCCCCTGGCCACTGCAAACCATAACAACTTCCTGGGCTTCAGTAGGAAGGACTCTGGAAAATTAGACTCACAAGACAAGGGCTTTGGGGTCTGGTCTGATTGGCCAGAGCCCAGTGACCTCTGCAACTGCACTGGTTTTGAGCTAGAGTGGTCAAAAAACAACACACAGGCTGACATGCCAATCTCCGATGGACTGATTACAGACCCCTCTGTGGCTGTAGTGGCCACAGTCAACCAGCAGGGGGAGAACTGCATAGTGGAATATTGTATGTAATTTGCGGAATCAAATAAAGAATTCAAATGTGTGTGTGCAAAGATGTGTGTTTGTGTCCGTGCAACCATGCAGGCGTCCGTGTATTTGACTTGGAAAGCGGTTTCATTCACCCTGGAAACAACGGTCTGCGCCGGCCTGGTGATAGGTGATATGCAGTGCGCACGTTGCAGCCAAAAAAACAGAAGTAGGGACGTGAATCACTCGTTATTTTACAAGTCAACTTGTGGGAGGCATGAACTGACAAGTCAATGTTGCTGGTACTTTTTCTTTTTGTGATTTTTTTCTTCTGTGGCTGAGGCAGTTGTGGTGCTGGTATAACCCCTTTTGTCCAATTACTAACATAAAACAAACACAGGTAGGACAAATAGCGCAAGTTTTCACATCAAACGTAACACTCTTGTTGCAGTTTGGCCTTCCTGTTACAGGACAACGGCGTGCTGGCCCCCCTGAAACCGCCAATGTTTGAAACAGCAGCGCTCATAATTTCATTCAATGACAATAAAGCTTTATATTCTATGAAACCGTAGTGTTCTTTCCTGAAATTTCTCCTTATGTAACAGTTTTCAAACATCTTTTTCCTGGTTCAACAAATGACTTTCAAACTCATGAATGTTTGCTGTGTGCAGTTTTTGTCTTTCTTTGGTCATGCTAGCTTTATGAGCAAATAGGGATGTAACGGTATCGCTAGTTTCGCGTTATCGCGATAGTGAAAGCGCCTTTGTACTGCCGTAGACAAATGAAGATATCAAACAATAGGTCTTCTGGGCAAAAAGTGTAGTTTTGTTTTAGCTGCAGTAAGGCAGAGCAGAGGGAACTGGGAACTACAGAGACTGTGAAAGAGATTGCATGTCCAAAACATTCTGTCAACTTCAGTGTCAAGTCAAACTCAAATGTGTTGAAGAAATAACAGAATAAGCCTACCAGAGTTTACTTTCACTTTCTTTTTGTGTGGCAGCCCAACGCTGTGAACAGAAAAAAAGAAAAAGTCCTCTAGCGAGAGACCTGCTGAACTGTGTGTGATAAACTCATCATCTCAGCAGACAAACACACTCAGTCAGCCCACAGAGGAAGACGCAAACAAGGAAAGACCCTCATTTAGCTCATGGAATGGCCAAAAAGACGTTACTAGTAGAAAAAGACTGTCAGTCAAAGTAGACAGTTAAGTTATGGTTGCAGGATAAAGAAAAGAGCACAAGATATGAGCTAAGTCATTTGTAAATCATTATTCATTGATTTAGACATAAATATGACAATTATTTGCACATACTTATACAGGACAAAAGCAATGAAAGTGAAGAACAATTACAAAAAAACTGGATAATAGGAAGTGGCATTTTTTTCCAGGTCTTGATTTGTCTTTTTTAAACTTTTAAATACGGCAATAAATACCGTACCATGGACTTGATACCGAGGTATTATTGCACCATGAGTTTTTGGTACCATTACATCACTATGAGCAAAGAAAATTAACATACTAGATGCAATATACACTTGGACAAATTGGCCAATATTTTTACATGCTGTTTTCAGATTTATCACATCTGTATTTTGTGAAGCTTAGTCAGCTTTGGATAAAAACTACACAACTTTTTCACAAAGTGGTAAAAGGAGATCTTCGCTCATTGCCGGAATCAGAGGACTTTCTTGTTGTGATAACAGACCTAAAATGCAACTAAATAACAGAAAATCTAAATTGTAAATCAAAGGAAGTGGGAGGTTCCTATATTTGACTGAAGATGTTGCCTAAAAAATCTTTGATGGTGACAGATTTATTAGTGTTGTCCATAATGTAAATAAGTTGTTGCAGCTCGTCCCGTCATGGTGAAGACACGCCAAAGAGATTTTGTGTCAAATGAGATCAAGCTAACTGTCGCTTACTACACTGCCTGTTTGTGTTTGTTTTGTTTTACCCATCAGTGTATTTATTTAGTACAACTAGTCCCATCAACATAGTTCTTATTTCCCTGGAACACTGATCTTCCTCTCTGTAAACATAGATATATTCTTTGAGTTTAAAAACATTAGGACATTTTTTGTTTTATTTTTTAACCTCTTTGTGCTTTATTTTGTTTCATTGTGTTTTGTGATTCATGTGTGACTTGGGTGCTGCAACTCTGCAGGTTTCCAGTTGGATTCCTCTGTACTATGTTTATCTATCTGTCTATGAAGATGAAGACTGCTACTGCTTTTTTGTTTTTGTTATATTTTCAGAAAATGTAGCCTGCGACACTACAGAACCACTGCTTTAACATCTAATATTTATGAAGTTATTTACATACTTAACGACCCCATGCAGCTGACAACATGAGCTAAAGACATGCTCAAAAAAGGCTACGAATGTAGGGAGTTTGCCATCATTGTGATGAATTATGACTTGTCAAAAATACCACTTAGGGTGATGATTTCGTGTGTACATATATAGAAAAATTCTCCATTTTTTTTCCAGGTACATCTGATACAGACTCTTCATTTCTATTTCTGATTTTGATGGCAAAAAACATGAAACTAGTGTGGATGCCCTTTAAACGGAAGAAAATCCTTATTTATGACACATTTTTCCTATTTATTTAACACATTTAAACCCTTTAAAAGTTAATATTGTGCTAAGTCTCTCTGACTGCATCACTCTAACTTTATTAGCTAGGAGACAGATGTATGGACAGATGTTGTCACGCAGTGGTGAGCTTGTTGTTTTCCCCTACAGACAGCAGGAAACGACTTGCTCTTGATGTCTAATCTAATAAATGTGAAATACGAAGCTGTCTGGGTCTGTCAAGATGAGCTTGCTCTGTCTTTATTACGTTTGTCTGTGAGTAAAGGACAGTCTTATCTGGGACCATCAGAAAGTGTCTCCACATTCATTTTGTTCCAGTTAGTGTAAACAAGTCTTGCCATACCTCGCAGAGTTATTTAAACAAATCCCCTGCAGTGGTTTGACATGACAGCATATGGAACAAAGTGCATGATATGTCATCCCATTACTTTACAAGAATGGATGTATTAGACCTAAATCACATTTTCTTCTCTTTTTTCTGCTTGTTCTCTGCCTCTCTTGCTGTTTCATTGGCACAGACTTTTGCACACGTTGACAGAACAGTTAATACCAAGTGGATCAGATTCCTTGTCCGTGCAGGTTTGCACATGGGACCACATTGAAGGCAATAAATATCACATTACCAAGTAGATTGTGTGCACTTCAGCCCCAGGCCAGTTGATTTAAACTCCTTTGAAGAAATAAAAGCAAGTTCATGTTTGTGTGCAAGAGGAGAAAGAAGAAAGATTTTGTAAAGAAACAGATTTTTCTGCAATTTACAGTAAAAGATCTGACATTTGCCAGTCTTGTTTTCCTGCTGGACAGCACAGAATATTTTGGCATGAGTATAAAATCACCGTCTGAATTTAATTTCCTTTCATCCAGAAAAACATCAAAATATGTGGCAACTTTTGGAAGCACTGTTAAAGAACTTGATGAAGAGCAAACAATGAGGCCTTGTCCTCACAAGTGGAAATTTCCATTGCAATAAATATAGAAGAGATGATTGGAGGAAATGACAAAGAATGAGAGAGATAAAGCGAATATGAGGAAACAAAAACATAAAAAATATTGGAGCTATTAGACCTTTGGAGAAATCCAAGGAAAACAGAACTAAGACACAGATAAAGAGGTGACGTATGGAAGCAAATCAAGAGACGACATGAGAGTGCAAAGATTAAAAAAGAAATATTCTGTCTAGAGTCTGGAGACAATTTCATAGAGAACTGAGCCAAGAGAGGAAAGAGGGATAAAACGAGGGCATCAATGTGACAGAAAGAAGAGACTACACTGGCACCTCTGAAAAGTTTGTTAGGTCTAAAAAAAAAAAAAAAATCTTTGGAAATACATGAAAATTACTTATTTTCTTGCTGAAAGTTAAGTAAGAAGATTGTCAGTGTGTTTAATATACAATATGCAACATTTCCGCATTTCCTAAATATTGTGTTGAGTTATGTTTCCAAAGTGTTTCGAACAACATTCAGAGGATTCCATAATTTTATTCAAGGTAATGGTGCGTTCAGTGAGGAAGGAAGTTGGCACATGGGACACAAATGAAATTTATTCAGGTCTACATAACCTTATCTTTTAACATTTTCTTTCATCATCAGTAGTAGCTGTTTCACAATGAAATAACCGAATCTAATGATCCCATGCTACTTCACGATGTCATCATATGCTTTTGCTTTGATTGACAGACCTCTAAGGGCCTCTATTAAGGTTAGCAGTCAGTTAGCTTAGCTTAGCGTTGCAGGAGAAAACAGTTAGCCTTGCGTTTTCTTTTTAAAACTAATTAGATCTCATTTTAACCCCAAGTAAAAACACAGTTTGTAATTTATGTATTTTTCTTTATGATTTTTGAAGAACTAAGTGATAGGCTACAGTTCACATTAATGAGCTTTGGATGTGTTGGTAGACGGATTGTGTTACCCTTGGAGTGAGACAGGGTAACTTTGGGTTTTAGCCTTTATGCTAAGCTAGCTAACTTTTCCTGGCTGCAAAGTCAGATGACAAATTGAAAAACAGGCCATGCTTATTTGCTCTGTACCACTCATTTCATGCTCCCATTACCCAGTTAAGTATCAAGCTATGGGAAAAGGTTAGCTTAGCTTAGCTTATCTCAGGGTTAGCAGGAATCATGTTAAAAAGAGTTATTCTCACTCTTTCCAAATGTGAAAAAAATCACCTTCCTGCACCTCAAATTAAGTGAAAAAGTAAAACAAAAGCCAAAAAGGAAGGAAATCAGTGTTTCAACTATTCTTTTGAAGAAGTTTTGAGTGTTTGACAAAGCAGATTTGAGGCTGCATTTCAAAGTTTATTAATGGTCTAAACCAGGGCACCGATCAGGTCTCAGTTAATGTTACCTCTGGCAGCTACCTCTGCTGCACTGCTAATCATGCAAACCACAATCTCCTGAGAAACAGGAGCAAGAATTTTGAACTCAGCAGCAAATATTTTCCCGAGGCCTTCCAGAGGTTTGAATGTCTGAAAGACAAAACTGAGCAAAATATAATTTCCATAGAAGGAAGCCACGATGTTAGAGTAGTCAGAATCACGATGATAAGCCTAGTTTTTGGATTGGTACAAGACATATGTCTACTGAGCGTGTATTTACAGAGACAGATTCAGTCTAAAACATATTAGAAAAGACATATTCCTGCCTGCCATCCTGCCAAACGTTGATCCAAGCTCATTCCTCCATTTCTGTTAGATATTACAGGAGGAACTCTTGGCATCGAGGTGCGTTACATAAAGTAACCCATCACTAAGCATAATAGAGCGCATTAGAGTGCCTGTGTGTGCGTGTGTTATTACCTGTACTTAGACCTCAGTTCTCAATGGATTAAATTATCTTCCCCTGAATGATATAATACAGAAATTCACATAACACATGTAGGCTCTCACTCTTGTGCTCACTGATAGCACCCTCTCTTTTCTTTCCATCGACTGTAGGTCCACATAGCATTTTAAGTATTTTATATTGGCCCGTGCTCTGGTAATTCTGTCTTCATTTTCCAATAATAACATTCCTGATAGAGCAGACCTGCCTCTCTAGAGATAAAAATGTTTTCTCTTATAGATTTAAATATTTTCATCAGTCCTCTTTAATGAATATTTATTATCCCAGAATGGAACTTTGTTGTACTGTTAGATTAAAAAGTGATGGATACCTCAAACATAGATGTAATATTTCTTTACGTACAAATTATAGGGGTAAAACATGACAAGCTTGACTGAAACAGTTGTTCTTTAAATTTGAAAAAAAAAGGATGATTTTGACATACTGTTAAACACACACACGCACATACACATACACACGCAAACATGCACAACATATACTTTAATTTGTTTTAAATCGGTAAAATAACAATTCATAGAGCAACACATGGTGAGGCAAGGTATCGGATCAACACTTTTTCCTCACATGCTGCTTCTCTTTCTGACAGTAATGACAAGATTTATATTACTGTCATGAGCATCTGAAGCAGTATCCTGGGAGCCATCAGCCTAGCTTAGAGACTTAAAGCAGCAGAACACAACTAGCCCGGCTCTGTCTGAAGTTTAAAAAAATCGGACCAGCAGCATCTCTCCATCTGATGCTTTATATCTTCTTCGATCAATTTACAGACAAACAGAATGCATAACAATGTGTGGTTTCATGGTGGTAGCAGGCTGCAACAAACAAAAGCCAGATGCAGTAACTTCGGAGTGCAAATGCTCAGTACATAGAATGTTGTTCATTAGGAAATATTTACGGCTCCCCCGAAACTACAAACATTCAGATTACATTTCCAGCCAGGCTTGATGTTTCACATTGCTCATTCTTATGTTAAACTAGTCCAGTTCCCCACCTGCCCCAATTCTTTACTTAAAAGCACAGACATGACAGTGGTACTAGTTTTTATTGTGACACATTTAAAGTAAATAAATAAAATTGTCAACATGTTTAAATTCTTTAAGTGGCTAACAGTGAGGTAGGGTCTTTATGACAGATCCTTCAATAACACAACCAATGCTTGCATGCATCCTCTCCTGAATACTGTCAAAGTTAAAATCAGACTTCTAACAAAGTGACTCTTACAACTAGGATAAGGGTCATGCAGGTTTCAATAGATCTTTTTAAATTTCCATTAAATTAGTTTCTGTGGAACAACTGAAACAATCGGTCAATTAATCAACAAGTTAATCAACAGAAAATTACAACAAGGCCCTACTTTATTAACATTTTCACTAGACAGTTACTGTGGGCTTAAAGTTTTTTGCAATATTTATAGAAAATGAAAAAAAAAAAGTTCATTGTTTCTTTGTTTTTTTGGACAAAGAAATTATACTAAACAAGGAGGTTAAGTTGATTTAAGAGATACTGTATTATTTGCAAAATATCATATGTATAGTTTTAAGATGATACTCATTTATAATACATACATTTTATTTATCACCGCCATCGTGAAACTGCTTATCGTTAGCCCCCCAGTAATACCAGTAGAAATGACTCTGTGCTATTCAAGACTCCCCGCAAGCCATGACAGTGTGTAAGTGTTCCAGCACAAAACACACCAGCTAAATGTAATTCAACTATTAGTAATTTTATAATTCATACCTGTTTCATACCTTGACAAGGTTTATTGTAGTTAGTATTTAACTAGAGGGATTGTGGTGCTACTTGGTGCAGGGTTAATTCTGCCATTTTATGGAAAAAAACAAAGAAATAAATAAATAAGTGGGTAATCATAATGAAAATCATTCTCTGCTCTTTTTAAAATAATCTAATTGGTGACAATTTGGTCCATTAATGTGTTTTGTCCCCTCTGGAGAAAATCCAAACTCAAACTCAATTTAAACTTGGGATGTTCTGATCGTTTATAGTTTAATGAGGGTAGAGCACAGTGCAGAATTATAAACTGCATATGACATTTGGGTCATTGGATTATTAGGAGAACCACAAGCAATGAATACCAGTGCAAGTGGGACAATCCGAACCGTTTCTTTGCTAAATATTTAGTAGGCCCACAGAAATATAACTTCAATACAACGTGACTGCCGGTGCTGCTTCTCAGCTTTAATGGTCACCTTATTTAATGGAAATAAGACTTTTGATTCTGTATCTGTTGATTATTAGCAGCCTGGCTCTGTGGTGCATCTGTTCACCTTTCTCTTTACATCGCATCATGTTGAGATGCCAATATAAATACTAATAAGTAATATGTGAGCTATTTTGACATCATTTTAGACTGACTATGGGGAGGGAGCAACATGTCAGAAATGCAAGTAAAAAGGACAAAACTTGCCACTCTATCTTCACGTGTTTTATTTGAAAGAGAACTGATTCAAATTGCAAGTATCTCTAGTTTAATTAACTCCTCCTGATCTTCCCTTTGTTTCTGTTTGCGGATGTCTTTCATTTTTCTGTGACTCACTCTGTCTGCACTGTTTTGTCAGATCATGCGGTTTCCCCTCATGCCTCTGGGGGCACGGAGGGCTGTTTTTCTCTCAGCTCTGTCATGGACTGTTACAGTGTGTGGGCATCATCTCTGCTTTGCATGGCAGTAGGATTTGGTTTCACTGTGTTTCTCTTCCGTTATGTAGGTCTGTTGTTACTCCAGATTCTACATGAGTAAAGACTGTACAATGTTGTTGCAACTTCAACTCACAAGGTAACACAAAAGTGGGGCCCAAGTCTTCATTACACTTATAATATATATATGATCTAGAACTCTGTTACATAAACAGCCAAAGGGGAAACTTTAACAATATACCAACAATTGTGTTACTTTATTACTCAGCTACTGAAACCTGGACAGCTGCAATTGTAGTGCTGGTCATGATGTTGCAGGTCCAAGTCAAAAATTTAGCTGAGCTCTTCTGCTGAATCTAATAATTTGATACTTTACACACATTACATGCAAAATAGACGACTTTCCAAAAAACATTAGCCCTGGTTCAGTCTTAAAATGTGAGCTACAGGCTACAGCTACCAGTGAGGCAAAAAAACGCAACGTTTTTCAAAATAACTCGGCATGTCGATGGCTTCAGAACACTTGGATTACAGTTTGGAGGGATTTTATGTTTTGTTTTGTTTGTTTTTTTAAAATCCTAGGCACCATTCACTATAATTGTTTGGGACATGACTGCAACGCCATTTTCCTGTGAGACTCCAGCAGTGTTTTGTGGACTGAAAAACTTCACCCAATTTTCCATTGGCATGAGGATGAGTGACTAAATTTTCATTTTTGGATTAACTATTGCTTTAAATCTGTGTGTGCACTGAAGATTTTATAACTTACCTTTTCTTTCTTTCTTTCTTTTTTCTCTACAGACTTTCCCTGTTTACCAGATTCACAAATTGACAATGTGCTTCAAGGTCAATTGGAAACTCACTGCTGTTCACAGCCAGCCTTTGACATAATTGCCATAATTAAAAACAGGTCAGCTAAGCTTACTGACCTGTTAGAGCCTCTGCAATTCACACAAACAGCTCCATTAAAACATCAATTAGAAGCCATGCAGGCGCTTCAGTGATTCATTAGGTTCTCTCAACTACACCACTGTGGCTTTGGCTGTGTAGGCTTAGCACAAGCTTAGTCACTTACTTTAACAGACAAGAAATATAATGCATGAAAAAACAGATTTACTGAGTAATAAAAGGATTTATGCTATAAAGCCAAGATTTGAAAGAAAAAAAAAACAGTAAACATTTATTAATCTTCTGATAAATATTTTTAACCATGCTAGCATCCATTTAACATTAATGTTCCTCCAAGGATGAACTACCGTAAATTCATCCCCGACTTCACAGCACTATCACCAGGTGAAAAAAATAGTTTTAATTGTCCAATACTTTGGTTTCTAATTAAAAACTTGCAAAAAAATAATATTCTCATGCTTTTCTAAGATAGTAAACATGGTAAACATTTTACCTGCTTGGCAATTTTGATGTGATTTCTGCATGGATCAGATTTTATGGAAGGGGCTGGAATTCTTGAGAACTCAGAGACAGTGTGGTACAAAAATACAATGTAAATATGGTTAGAGCATATCTGTTGTTTTCAGTATGTGGTAAAGTGATGCAAAGCAGACTCAAAACATTAAAACTAAAAATGTGTCTAGCATCAAATTCCTCATCATACATCATAAACAGTAGAAAAAAGACTCTAGAGGGCTGCAAAGTAAGCCAAATGTTTTCTCACATGGAACGCCAATGATTTATCAGCAGTCCTTAATCTGTAGTCACCATTGCCTAAAAACAAACAGCTGCAAGGCAAAAGATGTTAATAATTAGGCCACAGTTGTTAAAACTAATACAGAGTTCATAAACATGAATGAGAGCATCAGATTGCTCTGAGGAACATTAGTGTTTGAACACAATTTTCAATTCTGACATTAAATATTTCACACTACACAATCTGTTTGCCCTCTTCTGTACGACTCACACATTCATGCAACTCTTGAAAGGAATAGTTTGATTTTGGGAAATACTCTGATTTGCTTTTTCTTCTTTCTTCCCTTTTATATGCAAACAAATGCAAATTGTTTTCTGGGAAACTCTGCAGTTCAGGAAAACTGTCAAAGAGAAAATTATGTATTACTGATACAAGGTGTTCAGTGTTTAACTGCACAAGATCAAGGTCTGGAGGAGAAGATCTTTGTTGTTCTCATTAAGATTCATCTTTCCAATTTCCCTGGCTTTTAGGATAACATACAAATAAGAACAAAATGCTAATTCTTAAATGTGTGTGTGTGTGTTTGAGGGTTCAGGTTGTTTATTATGCACTGGATGCTGATGAGCAAGC
>JAPZDX010000008.1:22545159-22557477 GCA_029783625.1 Naso annulatus | reverse complement strand
TTTGAATTTGTCGAGTTTCTGTATGTGTTTGTTTTCATGGTCGGCCCTTAACAACAACATCTCCTGAACCCAAACCTGTTGCTTTTTAAAATTAAATTTGAAGAAAATGAAGAAACCTTGCTTGTTGTTGAAAAAGCATTATGAATCCCAATAAATGCACGTCGTCACCATAAGGCTTATCCCATCTTTATTGAACAGGAACTCTAATCAATATGGCTGAGTATAGCCGGTGTCGGGGATAATACATGTATTGACTGAAACAGATCACGCCGTGCGTCGCTCTGCGTGTCGCATGCGTGTCTCACACTGTGGAGACACAATATTGATTTTGCAAATTAGAGCCGTTCTTTTTATTTTGTAAGATTTCATTATAAACAGCATGGCATGTTGATGATGTAATGTTATTAATTGAATTACAGTATATTTTTAGACCAGAAGACGTCCCCTTTTTGTGTTTAAGTGCAGTTTAAGAGTCAAGAGCATCATTTTACAACACAAAGTTGAAGAATAAAATACAGTTGAAGCTTCCATAAAAATTACAGTAATATATAAATGATTATTAAGTTCACAAAAATAAAAACTACTTTTCACACTTCAGTGCAAAATAGAGGTTGAGAAATGTCACAGGTTGAGGATAAAAGCTGTCTTTTAGTCTGATGATACTTCTTTGTTTCTTTCCAGAGGGCAGCAGAGTGGTCATGCTGCGACTGTGGTGAATATTGTTTTTTAAAATCTTTTGGGCTCTAAACTGTCACCTCACCTTGCTGATGTCACTGCTGCTCACTAAATGAGCACCTGTGATGTTCTGTACTGCCTCCCTGTCCAGGGCCGTAAACGTCATGCCAGTTTGTGTACTTTAAATTGCTTCAATGTAAAAGCTGACAAAAAGTTTTCCTAAGTTTTCTGATGAAGTGAATTTGTTTATGACCTTTTTTTTAATTATACCATGCATGAGGTTTTAGATGTCCATGTCAGGTTCTCTGAGAAGTTAACTCTCAGGAGCCTAAGGAATAAAATGCAGGAATAAATAAGAAATGAAATAACTAAAAAGGAAATAAATTTCATTTTATTAATTACAGTATTACTGTGCATAACTAGGATGTGTTTTTATGTGCATTTTATTAAAAATATTGCTAATTCAAATATTCTGGATTTGATTTGCCCAGCAACCTAAATTAATTAATTTTGCTCAACAAGAGAGTGTTGTTTTTATAAGTACTTCCCACATTTAAACACTGTTAAGTACTCAGTGGTTCTTAAAAATAAATACGTTAAATATGCACACGTCTTAATGTTAATAAGTCAGACTTATGTGTGTAAAACTCAAAACCCTTCGTAAAATCTTCTTAGTGTCATAACATTCACTAAATAGTTGGCAGGAATAATTGTACGGCACTGACCTAAGTGAGCTTATTTGCGGATTCTTTTTAAAATACCGGATCAGCGAGGAGGTTAATGCACAGAGGTTAAAGTCGAAAGGGTTGGAAAAGGTATCATGCTTAAGAGAACTGACTAATTCCCACATGATATGAGAACTTTCGTCAAAAGGCTTTTGAAGTTTTGGTTTTCCTGGAACTTTTCTTCGCTTTATTCAGAATTGTTTGGTGAATGTAACCACGTAGATACTACTTGCTGTAGGTGCAACATGCGAGGTCTTAATCTGTCACATCGTCACTGTCTGTGGCCCATCGAGGATTTGTGGAGTGTAAGATTAGAGCTCTGCGTCGTCATAAATCTCTGCTTCCCAATTCGGCCGGGTGGTGGCGGGTGGGGCAGTTTGTAGGTGTAGTCTGTGGTCTGTGGATTTGGTGGGTAAATCGTTTGTGCGTCTACGTAGGGTCAGCTTCTGTAGACTTTATTCAACTTCTAATTGTCAGATGTCTTGATGCTGCTTCTTAGCTTTGATTTGTTTTTTTAAAACTTGCTTTTCTTTTTTGAGAACCAACAATATTTGGAGTTGAAACTTTTTTATGGTGCTCTGCTGTGGCTCTACATGATGAACTACTGCATACCAGACATGTATGAGATGCCTCACGCTGGGATGGGAGGCTACACGGTGCAGAGCGGTGGGGAACCCTGCATGTACCCAGGTGAGGGGCCTGGGTTCGGACACTATGAACCCCAGCCGCTGCACCATCCGCCCTGCATGGAGCAGGCTTGGCCTCCCAGCCAGCATTACTCTTGCTCATACGCTGGGGGTCCTCCTGTCTTTAAGAGCGAGTTTTGCAGCGTGGATATCCCTCTCAGTCATTTCCACCCTCAGCCTGAATATTTCCCTGAGATCAAACCGGACTTCTCACACCTGCAGTGGATGCAGGGGGGGCATAAGAAAGGTACAGGCAGAATTTACTGACTGATGAACTGTTTCTGTGTTTGCTTGTGGACTGTGTGTGAAGACTTTGTTCCATGTTTCTTTCATTTGCCTTGTATATTCTTGTTAATTAGTGGTGACTCCTTCTCCATTAATGACTCTGTGATGGTTGGGATTTTTAAATTAAGTCTGATGAGCATGAACTCAAGTCTTAAGACTTC
Organism: Naso annulatus; assembly: GCA_029783625.1. Taxonomy (NCBI): domain Eukaryota; kingdom Metazoa; phylum Chordata; class Actinopteri; order Acanthuriformes; family Acanthuridae; genus Naso; species Naso annulatus. The sequence goes on along the minus strand of JAPZDX010000008.1, from coordinate 22,554,945 downwards.
ACGCGGTGAGATGCAGGACATTTTAAGTGTTTGACTGAGCCGGGCAGGAGTTCCTTATTGATTGATGGGGAGGCAACAGAAGGCTGATGCGAAAGGAATCATTGCTTTCTTAACAAAAAAGGTATTGATCAGCTTGTAAACCGCCAACTCTGGAGTCTGTCAGAGGTCAAAGCTCTGAACTCATTAAGCCAAATCCCAAAATTGGGCCAAGTTTTAAGTCAGTGAGTTAAGGACAAGCAGCGGTGCTATCTGTGGAAGTCGGTGCTAAGTTTAACTGCATGTTTATCATGGCCAAAAGAGTTCATTATAATAACATTATTGCAGTATTTCTTCAAAATCTGAAAAAAAAAAAATGCTTGTAATGCTAACTTTGTTTTTTTTGTGTGTGTGTGTTTGTGTGTGTTTTCTCTTTTTTCTGGCAAATGGATTAAAATCCAAGTACAAGTGTAGGGGAGTGGAGAGAGTCTGTAACCATAACTGTACAAAACCAACAAAAAGAACAATTACATTTGATGAATTTGTACATTCCATTATTTATTTATTTAACGTGGAAATACAGAAACAATGGTGCTGTAACATTCAATCATGCACAAATCTTAGATGCACTGCATTTAGTGTTTACAGCAAAATGCTAATTTGCAACACATTTATATATTTTATACCAGCTGGCAATAAGCATTGAGGTGCATTTGCGCCCCATACTATGCCAAAGCAAGAACCGGAAGAAGGTGAAACTATTTATCAGGCACTCTATCATTATCACAATATCAATATTTGATTTTTTAACATTATCATTAGTACCTGCATATCAGAACACTGTGATTCGTGATACTATTACTAGAATTACCTCTTAATTTCCAAGTTCATTTCAGGTCAAAGTGAACTAAAATCTTATTGAAATTATGAGGAAAAACATCTCAGAGCCCCACAGTGTTGATGAAAAATATAGTTTAGGCAGCAAATTTGGGGATCTGTTTTTTCACACAATAAAATCTAAGATTAGGCATTTGTTTTTCTTTCCAGGGTACATTCCAAGTTACCTAGACAAGGATGAGCTCTGTGTAGTGTGCGGGGACAAAGCCACAGGCTATCACTATCGCTGCATTACCTGTGAAGGTTGCAAGGTAACACCAGTGAGCTTTGATTTGCTGCAGCTCATTCTGTGAATATTTTCCAGGCATCTCTGAGCATGTGCCTGTCTGCTCTTAGGGTTTCTTCAGGCGGACAATCCAGAAGAATCTCAACCCTACCTATGCTTGTAAGTACGAGGGGAAATGTGTCATCGACAAAGTGACCAGAAACCAGTGCCAGGAATGTCGCTTCAAGAAGTGCATTGCGGTGGGAATGGCAACCGACTGTAAGTTTTTTAGGCTGAGATAATCTCACTGATGCTGTTTTGTCGGCTTCTTGTATAGCTTGATTGTGTCTTTAAATGTGTCAACCAACCCAGTGACCACAAATGAATACTTAATGTTTTTTTTCTATATTTATAAGCAAAATTATTTAGTGAACAAGTGAGAAATAACTGAAATAACAAATCAAAATTAGATTAAATCATTAGTTCAGTTATTAAGCATTTTCTGAGAACATTTTGATACCTAGACATTTCCCCTCTCTTCCTTCTTCCTGTCCACTCTCATTTTCTTGTTTTTGTTTGTTTTGTTTTTTCTGCTCCTGCCCCCTCTTTTCCACTCAGTGGTGTTGGACAACAGCAAGAGACTGGCCAAGCGGAAGCTAATCGAGGAAAACCGGGAGCGCCGTCGGAGGGAGGAGCTGCAGAAGACAGTGTGGGACCGACTGGAGCCCACCCAGGAGGAGTGGGACCTCATCCGCATGGTGACTGAAGCCCACATGGCCACGAACGCCCAGGGCAACCACTGGAAGCAGAAACGGAAATTCCTGGTGAGTCATCCTCCTGTTCCCTCCTCACCACAGCCTTCATTGTATTGACTACCCTCCCTCATCCAGTCCAATCCCAACTCCCCATCCCCCCACTCACAGACCCAAGGGCGCCGGAAGCGGGGGGTCCACGGGGCCATTGCCCCCCCCCTTTTTATCCACCTTCCCCACATTCTTTTTTAGTTGCAAATCACTGTGTCCCTGCACATGCCCTGAAACTTTAGGGCGCCAAGGTTGTTCCATCTTGTCAGAATATTCCTTTTATTTACCATTGCGTGGATTTTAATAAGGAGAGGTTTTGTCTTGCCTGAAATTTCTCTCAAAACAAACATGGCGCTGGCTTGCAAGGGGAGAGACGAGGTAAATAGCTCTGATTGGTTGTATGTCTATACAATTGTGTCCAGAGGCAGTTTTGATGGAGTCCATTGACACTGCCCATTGGAAATGAACAGTGAATCCAATGGTACCAGATTAATTCTCACTTGAGAATTAGTCTGGCTGTGCCAGGCTAAATCATAACATATCCTGATTCAAATTGCAGTGGCTAAAACTTGCTTACATGACGTGCACAAGATTCATTTGCAACATCTGAAGTCTCTGTTTCTATGTCTCTCATTTAAAATCTGATTCAAACTGCATGAAAAAAACATCCAAACGAGCTATGTGTGAGTAACTTCAATGTAAAAAACAAAAGAGACAGAACAGATAACAGAGCAAAGTGCCAGATCCAATCAAGTAGGTGCCGGTCCTCATCTGGGAGGTCCTAGAGTCGGCTCCAGCTCCAGCATGCTCCGGCACAAATTAAGTCCTGGCAGACACCCATGATGAGAGACTGCTCCAGCTAATCCTGGCTCACACAGAACCAGGACAGTGCGGGTAAGAGATGTCGCCTGTGCATGTAGGACCTATTTGTAGCCTAATCCTTGCGAGTAAAAGGAGCCAAGTGTTGAGGTTCCGTGCAAGCACAGGTAGGAAAAAACAAATCAAGTTGGTTGCTATTGCAACTGTATTTCTGAGTGAAATGATTGTTTCTTAATTGGACACTTACGCCTTCAGGCCAAACCTATTCATCACGCACAGGCAACTAGCCAATCACACTTTTTAAAAGTTCACATAAATTGTAAGCTACACACACATGCACCTCTGAAATGAATCTGGCGCCCTTGCACCGATCCCTCCCATGTCATACCCCTGTCTCCTCCTCGTCTACCTCAACCACTGTTCCACTGTTCCCTGTGTTAATATGTCCATGTGTTTTTTGTCTATCTCCTTGTAGAATGGAGAGAGTTAGCTGGACGATGGAGAAAAGTGTGTTCCTCAAGGCAGCAGCGCTAATTTATAATGGAACCTCTTATTCTTGTCTTTTTTTCTTGTCTTACCAAGCAATGATTCTTAATCACTGACACTAATAACTTGCTTCTTTTCGTGGTTTTTCATGTCTCTCTCTTTCTGTTTGTAGCATTTGATTTCACACCTCACCCCTTTTTTGACTAATTTTGATTTCTTCTGTGTTAAAGTATACTTGCTCTATCCAGATTGAAAGTCCGTCTCAACTGTTGACTTGGGTTTCTATGACACGATCAGAGAGAACACTCGTACACTAAAATAAAATTGTATCAGTATGTTTATTTAACCAGCGTGGAGAGTGGCAGTTTTGTGTTATTGGGAGGAGTTTTTATTCAAGGTTACCATTTTTGAGGAATTTAACTTCAAATTTGGAAATTTTGTGAGGATTCAGGAAAGTGACATTGTTTAATATTCTACAAAAGTCACTTTACACGCATCTGTTTCACTACTTTTGCGCTGTCATCATGTTACCTGGTATTTAGCCAGATTGTACCAGAAAGTAATATTGAACAAAGTTTGATTGGTTTAAGTGACACAAATTTTCCATCAAGGCCAGAGGGTTTTGTTTCAAAAGTCGTCCGTTATTTACAACATAATAATACTTTTCAGGGTCAATCGTTGTTCGAGTGTTCCTGAGGACCTGTTTGAAATCGTAGTCCTGAGCTTGAATCTCACCATAGAAACCCATCTTGGATTTCTGTCCTCACCTGTTTTCTATCTGCACTTTCATCTGTCCTCAGTTTTAACTTGTTTTCTTTTTAGTTGGCTTGACACGGGTTCTTCATTGAAACTTCACGATTCCTGTTGATTATCCAACAGGTCGAGGAAGCTATGCTTCTTAATGAAATAACATGTAATTTATTCTATACTTCTGACCAGAGTGCAGCGGGGGTGAAGGAAACTAAGGTAAGACACAGCAGACATATGAGCGCTACAAATGTGTAATATTGTGTATCAGTTTCTGCATCACATTGCCAGATAATTCAAAAGTAAACCAGCCTTTGTATGTCCTACCTTGAAAGTGATACTTCACAGCAAAATTCTGTTAATTGTATCAATTACTCACCCATAGATGTCTTGAAATGAAAAAAACTTTTTTTTTCTTTCCAGCGTTCCTCCACGATAAACAGGTTTTTTTTGTTTGTTTGTTTTTTCCAAAAATGCAAGCTATTTACTTTTGCTGCTGTTGCTGGCAGCCTATGGAGATAAAAACTGTTAAAAATCATTCACTCACTCACTATTCGCTATATAGTGTTTATCATATAGGGAATGACTGAACAAAATTTCGGACATCATACTGAATTTTTTCAAAAATCACTGCGTCAGTAGATGCGCTGAATGTTCGTGCAATGCAAGTAAGTGTGCCCAGCATCATCCAGCGCTCAGCAGGAGGATGTGTGGAGGTTGTGTTGATGTTGCATGTTAAATTTTTCAGTGTTAAATAGTTAAAATTCCAAGGATGTGAAAGTTTGGTTTTGTCAACTGTGCCCCGATCGTAATCTGTAACAGCCCACGACCAATTTACCTAACAAACTCACAAACTAGATCACTCGCGAGCTAACGGCTATTAGCTATCAGTGGCTTAAGCTGTTAAGTGTCTAATAATACAACTTTGGTTAATTTACTGACCAGCTTCTATTAGATAACATGCTAACTGACAAAGCAAACCCTAATGGCTTTTGGTTACTTCTTCTCCTTCGGACATAGACAACTGCATTGCATTGTGGTATACAGGAGTAAAATGTAGGATGCATGGTATGTACACTCATGTACACACATGGTATGTACACTGTGTATTGTGGGTATTTTATAGTGCAATATATAGTGAATGAAATTAACTGCAGAGAATTTTGAATGGCACTACAAAATGGCGAACACATTATATAGTGCACTATTTCTGTGATAGGGAACGGTTTTGAACATAGCCAAAACAAAACATCAAAACCGTAAACTCTCAACATCTTTGTGTGTTATAATGCAAGTCTTCTTTATCGTGTCGTAGGCTCAATGCTTCCAAAACACTTTGATTTTGGCTAAAAAGCCATTAAATCCAACACATCTCATCCAATGCTTTCAGTTGGGTTTTACGGTTTGTCTAAACATCGGTGAACTTCATACTGAATTAATATGGTTCCGCCTCTCTCTGCACCAGATATTTCATTCACTTATCCTTATATTCTTTTCTTAAAAAATACTAAAAACTTATCACAAACTTGTCATCGAAGAAAAATGGCTGGTGCAGAGAGAGGCGGAACCATATTTTTTCAATCTGGAGTTCGCTGAGGTTTAGAATAAGCATAACACGCAACTTAAACTGTTGGATGGGATGCGTTGGATTCAGTAGCTTTCTGGCCAAAATAAAATGTTTTGGAGGTATTGAGCCTACGACACGATAAAGAAGACTTGCATTATAACACAAAGATGTTGAGAGTTTACGGTTTTGATGTTTTGAAACTATATCTCCATATGCTGCCAGCAGAGGCAGCTAAAGTGAGTGGCTTGCATTTTTGGAAAAAACCCATTTACTGTGGAGGAACGCTGGAAGGAAAAAAAATTCTTCATGTCAAGACATCTAAGGGTGAGTAATTGACTGAATTTTTGCAGTGAAATATCACTTTAAGCTCTTACATGTGACTATCAATGCTTCCCACACATCACCTTACCTTTAACTTGTTTCATCCGTAACGCTAAGTTCAGTCCTGTATTAAATGAAACTTTTGATTGGCTGTTTTACTTTTGGGTTCAAATTTTTTTTAAAAACAGTTCAGACACTGACCCTCTCTCTCTGTCATTTCAGCCTGAGGATATTGGTCAAACATCAATGGTCAATGCACCTGAGGGAAACAAAGTGGATATAGAAGCCTTCAGTCAGTTTACAAAAATTATCACCCCTGCCATAACCCGAGTGGTGGACTTTGCCAAAAAACTGCCTATGTTCTGTGAGGTAAGTGGAGCCAAATTGAGTTTACAAATATAAAGAAAATTCGTTAACACTTGATTTGGATCGTCCACCTACAGATAGTTTATAGAGTATTTGTATTATTTCAGCAACATTTAAGTTGACATTCAGTAATGTCAGTAAATAATAAATAAATAAAACCGTTTCACCTAACTCAGATTAGTTAACCATTTCATTAATCTTGAACATTCTGAAAACTTTCGGAATGGAATTCAGAAAACATTCGGAAAATGTTCAAGAAGTATTCAACAACGTATATTAAAATATTAAACAATGATGACAGCAATATTATCAACAACTGATATGTTGTTGAATTTTTGCAAATACTATCTGTAGGTGGACTGTCCAAATAGATCGTGATTGAGACATCTTCCTCATCTAACAGCAGCAGAAGCTTCCAACATGTGTTTGACTCTCTAATGCTGCAGTCACATTACAGTGGATTCACAGTAATGCCAACATAATGCCAACATGCAAGGCCATTGTAACAGTTAATCATTCACAGATCAGTTACACCATAATTGTAAAGTAAGTAACAATGAAGATGCAGTAAAAAAAAAAAAGTACACAACACACAATAAATTTGCATCGCCAAATAAAGACAACTCTCAACCCAAAAAATGACTGTCTGCCGCTGCTCAATTGGTATGATTTTACTTTCAGTCCTATACAATTAAACAACTAGAAGCCACTGCTTCAAAGTAAAAGCACAACAAGGTTTTGAAGTTGTAGAAATGAGATTCATTCGGTTTTATTTCTGGACCACTCTAGAATGAGAACATTATAAAATAAAAACTATTATTAATGTTAATCTCTTGATAAAACATTTGTTCTTAGGGTGATTTATTGCAAATGCAGATGTATTTATTCAGTTAGCAGTCTGACTAGTTAGCTAGTAAAAAGTTAGTTCTGTTAATTTAAGTTGCTTATTTATTTCTGCTAGATTTCAGTTTTTCAAGGTTTTTATTAGTTATTTCCTAATTTAACCAGCAGTTATGTGTTAGCTGTTCAAAAAAAAAAAAAAAAAAGCTGTTTGCTTTTGCTAATTCAGCAATATTCATCTACTAATGCTTATCGTATCTTTCTCGATTCAGCTGCCTTGTGAAGACCAGATCATCCTGTTGAAAGGCTGTTGTATGGAGATCATGTCCCTGCGAGCTGCTGTTCGCTATGATCCAGAGAGTGAGACCCTCACGCTAAATGGCGAGATGGCGGTCACGCGGGGTCAGCTTAAGAATGGAGGCTTGGGCGTAGTCTCAGATGCCATCTTTGACCTTGGCGTGTCGCTGTCCTCCTTTAACTTGGATGACTCTGAGGTGGCTCTTCTACAAGCCGTCATCCTACTTTCATCTGGTAAGTACACACCGATGCAGAGTCTCATCACACGAATGTTTCTGTCTTATTTCATCAGATTAACACAGGCTATTTGTTGCATAATAGCTAAACAAAATAAACAAATTATCATTTGTTCCCATACTCATTTTTCTGAGGCAACATCTGTCACTTAATGCTAGCATAACTAACAATGCAAACACCAATGTATTTTAAGAGAATTGAACTAGAGAACATCTAGAGAACAGTGAAGCACAACTTTCAGACAACAAAAACAGTAGTTCATTATGGGACTGTACACAACAACAAAACAAAAAATAACCAAAACACCAGCCTCATCCTAAATCACTTCCTGCTGTCCGGTTTTCCTTGGCAATGCTTTGTTCTCTCCTGCACAGATTGTGCAAACAGTATTTTTCTGACATGAAATCCATAAAATAGACACAAAATGCAGTCAATTAATCACCATAATCATTTTGAGGAGCTTTGTCCAACTAGCTTGGTTTGGGCTCCATGCTCTGCATCTCATTGGAGATCAATACTGCTCTGCTGTGTGTTGCACATGTAGGCATGACATGAGGATAACCTGCCCATCTGTCTTAGCTGACACACTTACAGTCGCCTCTGAGGTTTAATCAATATCATTCTAAAGACTAGAAGGTTCGAATCAATTTATTAATTTTTCATTTCAAAAGATAATTGCTTCTATAAAGTGACAATTTTTGTCATTTTTTAAAAATACCTTTATTTGCAGTTTATACTAGAAAAGCTTCAGAAATTAAACATTCCATTGAATAAATAAATAAATTTAATCATGCATACAACATCTACATACAACTGATATTATATTCCTGCCATCCATTATATTTCTATATTTTGCTATCAAGCTACTTACATAGTACAGGTCAGAGATGGTACAAAGTCATTGTTTGGAAGTCACAAGTAAGTCTTAAGTCTTTCTTTCAAGTCTCAAGTCAAGTCCAAAGTCTTAAACTTTGAATTTCGAGTCGTAAACAAGTCATTAGCACTCCTTCAGTTTACTAAATTTACACAAACCGTGAATTGTGCTTTTTTTTTAATTTTTTTTTTTTATTTGCTTCTTAAAACAATGTTGAGATCAGAGGACAATGTAACCCACTCTTCATGGTTTGTTCTTTAACTTGATTGGATGTTGTCGGATGCTTCAAGCAAAGTGGATTCTTGGAGACAAAGTGTCAACTTGCTGAGAATGAAAAGTGTTAATTGATTCAGGAAATGAAGGGAAATATGCTGATTCACGGTGGCACACTTTTTAAATAACATGCATTTAAATTTCAAGTACTTTGAAGTCAAAAGGCTCAAGTCCAAGTGATGTCACATGTCACTGGTGTTTAAGTCCTAGTCGAGTTCAAAGTCTTTTATGATGTTGTCGAGTCTAAAGTCATCAAATTAGTGACTGGAGTCTGACTCCAGTCCAAAAAATATATAAATGATTTATTAGTGAATCTGTGAAACGATTCAATTTTTTAATTGCGATTAATTGCTGAATTTCAGTAGTTAATCGTGATTAATCACATTTTTTACCACGTTTAAAATTCTATTATTTTGCATTTCACAAAAGTTTTTAAGTTCACATTAACAACATAAAGCACTTCTTACCAGTGTATTTTTACTGGGGATCAAATGGACCAAAAACTGGAGTACATCTCTTGGGCAAGACTGGTGCAGTAACAAGGAAGAGACGGACAGAACTCACCCACCGCTATTTAGCTTGGCTTAAACACTAGTACTCAATGGGAAGTGCTGGCCTGCCTCGGCCTAAAGTCATCAGATAAACTTTCCAGCAACACCAAACGGCCCTGTGTGCTTGTTGTGACTCATTTACTTACCACGTTATATTATTTTTACACTCAGATTTGCACTTTATGTAATTTAATTTTTTTAATAGATTTTTTGTTTGTTGACCAACTTAAATTAACATCTGTGGTGGTTTGCACATGTGCCCTTGGGTGAACTTTTGGTATATTAAATTCTAAAATTAAATAAAGTGCTATTGTAAGTCTAAAAAAACTATAACATTGTTGAAAATTGTATCTGATGACTTTAGGAGGATGCAAGCTAGCACTTCCCACTGACTGCCACTATTTGAGCTAAACTAATTAGGTGGTTGAGCTCTGCCCGTCTCTTCCTTGTTACTGCACGCACAGTCAAAAGAATGGGATCTATCTTCTTGTCTCGAACTCAGGAGGAAGGCAAATAACAAAAAGAAA
>JAPZDX010000008.1:22529125-22539326 GCA_029783625.1 Naso annulatus | reverse complement strand
GAAATAACCACCGCTGAACTGACCAATCAGAATCAAGTATTCAAGTGAGCCATGTGCTAAGAACACAATAATAATCACATTCTCATTTCAAGTATTTCCTAAGATATATGATTTATTATAGCGTAGTAATGGCTTAGTTGAATTTGCACTGTGTTGAATCACTTTGCATCATGTTAGGGTGTAAATCGTATTGCATCAATAGTTGCTGACTGTATCGGCCTCATGCCAGAGATGCCCAACCCTACGAGACACTACCTCAGGTGCAGACACTTTTTGGAGGATGCAAACTATGGCCCTGAAACCCAAACAAAAAGCAAGCCCAGTTTCTGGAGTCCCAGAGTTTCTGTAAATAATTCTGGGTTCTTGCATAAGTGCAGAATACAATAAGAGTAAATACACTTGCACAACATAAAAAGTCCTTTCAAATCTGCATCAGTTGGTTTTATTTTGGTTTTTGCTTCTAAGGGGCAGAACTCCACAACGAGCTGACAGACACAACCTTGACGTTTGACTTCTTTTGCCAGTCACTACCTTTGTTTGACACTGAGTTTTTCAGTGAACAGCAGCCAGGAAACAGCGCTGATCAGAATGGTGAGACAAAAATATACTTTAAACTAAGACTACGTTTGAGTCTGTAACAAAGAGCTACAAAAAGATTATAAAAAAAATATATAGAGTTGCTGCAGTAGCATTTGTCTGCAGTGACCACTTCCACATTTAACAGATTCAATATTGATAATAGTTTGAAGTCTAAAGTTCGCCCCATTACGGCCAAGTTATTAACTCTTTATTATTGTTATTCACCATATTATCACTGGGTATATTCAGCATAATTTCTTTTCTCTAGTGTTAATGTAGCTTTCATAAATTAAGATTTATAGAATATTTTCATCAATTTCCCTCAGTGAACTTGCAATGAGACCAGCAGGTAGACTGGCTGTTTCTGCACTGCATATATTTATTCTTAATACCTGCCATCGGGTCACATTCAGAAGATTATCACTGCTTTTTATTGCTGAGTGCTGAGGATGAATTGAACTGTCTCAGCCGAAGGCAAAGAAGCTGCTCTGTCATCTGGTGGTATGACAGCGCATACTTTATTGCCAGAAGAGAAGCAGAACAACTCAAAGTTCCTTGTTGCTGTTTTACGAGCTTCAAAAAAAATCTCAACCTATGTTTGAAGGTCGGCAAATTTAGGTAGTTTCTAAAACTGAAGAACTTAGACAGTCTGTCTAAAATGTGATTTTTAGTTAGCTCTAAGTTGTATATGAAATCTGTTTATGCAGCCAGCCCTGGGATTCTAATACTTAAAATATGAACTTTCAACACCAGTTAAGGTTTTTAAGGTGAGTTACAAGTCCATCTTCAAAATGCTTCACAGAGACAATTGAACCTTACATTCTAAAAGTTTTCCAGGCTCTAGTAAGTGAAACTTTTGTAGTCTAGCTTTTTCCCATTGCACATCTTGTGCAAAAGGAAGCAAGACTTACATTTTAAATACAAAAATCTAATTTCAAATTCAAACGGTGTAGTAAAACAGACATTGCAGCAGTGTTCTTCAGTTGTGACGTCTTAGTTTAACCTCATAAGAAACTGATACTAATGATGTGTGTGGGGTCTTTTCTAAGTGTCATTTGATATTAAAAAGGAAGGGCTGTCAGCTCAACCAGAGTGGGTTTTTTATAGCAAAGCAAGAGACCAAACCCCCACCATTAACCAAAATTTACTGTAGCCTCAAAACTGTATTAATTCATTTTAGTTGGCTATTTGAAATGCCTACAAGCTGAAAATCACGCACATTTTACAAGTTATGGCCTTATAAAGTTAACAGCCACCTGCACCTGCAGATGTGGACCTAGCATTATTTAGGAGCTGCGTTTCTGATGACCTGATGAATGTAGCCTAAGTCTCTGCTGTGATCTTCAACAGCTTCCGAGAGAAAGATCTGGCTCCTTGGCTGATACTGTATGTGCTGTGTGCTGTTAACCAGCTGGCTGCAAAGTTTAAGGCATGGGAGGTCGTGCACACTTGATTAATCTGAGTTTTATGCTGAAAACAGCTCTCTGGTAAAGGAGTGGATGGGAATGTTGAGGCAGTACCTCAAAAGACCAGCTGCAGGCCATAAAAACCAGAACGATAAGCTTATGTGGCTAAAATGTTCTGTCACTGCAAGGGACCCCTTTATGTTCCAGGAAGACGTTAGATTTATCGTTAATATAAAATTTACAATTAACGCAGCTTTAACTAAAAAAACTAAGCTAAAACTAGAAAAGTAAACTTTGACTAAATCACATCAAAATACAAATTTAAATGTAGAGTCAGCCTTGTTTGTTGCAGCTTGTGAACACCACATTAAAATTAAGCCCCTCCTCCTTCGCTCAAGGCACCAGAGGTATCGTAGCTTAGTGTGTACTATGTGCTCTGTTACTGCTTGTAGCTAACCTTACACAGCTAGCTATGTAGGAATATTTTGTTTTAATGGAGAGAAGTCGATAATTTAGCAAGCTAACAAGCTAACTGCTGGTGTTTGGCACTTGTCACACCTGTCCAACAGGAAGCAGGCCAACTCCGCGTCGCTCTTCATCCGCTTTGGTGCTCGAAAGCGTCTGAAAGCCAAACTGAGATTCACTCTCATTCTGGAAGGAGTTTTATCTGCTTGCCGTTTCACCTCACTAGAGCTATATTTCCTTTTCTTAGCCACTATGTCCACATCTATAAATTTCTCTGGTCTGAGTGGCATCCAGTTGCTGTACTTCGCTGTGCACCAAACCAGAGGTGGAAAGAGTACTGAAAATTTTTACTCAACTACAGTCAAGTACTCTTTTGTTGCTGAAGTATTACTCAATTACAAGTAAAAATGTTAAATAAAAGTAATTAAGTAAAAGTACAAATTACTGTTTTACAAAATTACTCACAGTACTAGTTACTTTTTAGCCGTTCATGTTTAACGAATTTCTCTTCGTTCTCTCATAAACGATAAAGTAAATGATCTAACTACAGCAATTTTTTAAAACAAACATACACAGTGTTGCCATAGGAAGGAGCTGTAGCAGTGGAAGTGTCACCCTGGTGAAAATGTTTGTTGTGGTATTTTGGGATCGTGGCTGACTGTCCCTCTCGCTCTCCTCCTGCTTCACGTTGTTCAACTGGTGCAGCTGCTGTTGCTGCACCAAATAAATCTGCATCTCTGACTGAACTCGTGGCTCCTGCGCTGTGCAGCTGTGTTCACCTCACCTCTCCAAACCAGTGGCTGCTGCAGCGTGGCTTTTTTTACACACAGAATGTCAGGGTTTCAGGTGGCTGGTATGATCAGATATTTTTACTGGCTTCCGATGTGATTTTAGCGCTTTCTTCTGCGCATCGTTCATTGCAGTTTCTGGGCCTTGATTTTTTTTCCTTTCGTTTCTTTATTTAGGCCTTTTTTTCTGCTTAGTAACAGATGTGATTTAAAATGTAGTGAAGTACAATATTTTAAACAAAACTTTCGAAATTTGTTACTTTACACTAACAAACCTCACATGCGCACTGTCATTGGTTAAGGGAAACGCCCATTTTCATCCTGAGTCAGCCAAAACATCAGAATCCAGGCAGGGGGCAATGTGTCTGCATGCACAGTCACCACCACACATATGGAGGCCCATAAGTGATGACTGAGCAGCATTACTTTTGTACAACTCTGTATTTCATTTTTTAGGAAGATCCAACTGACTCTACCTTTAAGTATGCATTACACAGCTTTCGGATATGATACAAATCTTTTTGGTTTTTGGTAGGTTAAAGGTGCAAAATGAGTTTACTGTGGCGTCACCATTACCAGAAATACTTGAATTATGAACAGCACAGAGCTGTTGGTGCATGTAAACATATTCAGTGATGAATGGGGGTTCAGAAAACGTTTACTGTTCCTGAGGAGGTGCCAGTACGCCGTTATTTCTCCCATGAGTTGTTACTCTTAATGGTTCCTCAGTTACAAACCAATAACAAGAGTTGCACCATAGAAAAGCTATTTTACAGTACAAAGGAAAAAAGGATGTATATTTTCAGACTGCAGATTTTTTTTTACGGATGTTGGCATAATACAGTATGAATATGAATTTTGCATTGCATTAAAAAACAGTATCTTGCTCTCAAATCCATTTCCACATCTCTGAAAAAAAGAACAATAAGCAAGTCAGTGTGAAACATAAACACTTGGATTGTAGTTCTACAATTAAAAAAAAAAAAAAATTGTAGCTGGACTTCACTGTCAGTACAAAACAGCACAGCTACACGGGAACACATTTAAGGACAACTTCTTGGTCAACATGTAACCATCAGAGGAAAGTCATCCACCGTCAACACAGATTTCTCTCCTTGTGTGTTTGAGTGTCTTCTTCTTCAACTCATCTGTTCAACACGTAATGGAAAACCGTCACAGACAGAGAGAGAGGGAAACAAAGCATGTGTGGAACTGAATCTGTGGCAGTCAAACAAGATGAGATGAGATGCTGTCTTGCACTCTGCATTTTACTGGAAACATAGTTCAGCTATCTGTTGTTCCGCTCTCAACAGCGTGGACGACCTCAAGAGGAAATGACTTTGATTCTTATGATCAATGATGATTGCAGCTTATTTGAATGAGCGCTTGAGAATAAATATGGTTTTTGAGAGAATTTGGTTTTGTTCTTTTGTGTATTTTTTTTTTTTTTATTTAAAGTTTTCTCCCTTGTCTTTTAATTAACAAATTATTTATTTATATTATATTTATATATTTATTATTATTATTATTATTAGTGATTGACATTGCAGCACAGAACATAATCAGGGCTTTAAATTTTGTCCTTTATTTCTCTGGTTTTAAAATTTATTCATGCTGAGGATTTTTGCAAAAGCTTATACATTATGGCTAGTGGAAATAATTAGTACTTAAGTACTGGGATTTAAAGCTGCGGTTGGTAACTTTTGCTAACAAGCTAACCTTAGCTTAGCTGTTGTTGGGAAGCAGCTCTGCTGCACCCTCCGCTCCCTTTTTTGCTCTGGCTTGCATCTTATTTGTGTGCCTGATGTGCAAAGCACATACAGGAACACACTTGTTATTCCTCATACTTAGCTTTCTTCTTCTTATATTTCTACCACCATATTTTGGAGCGTAACTCGTGCAGCAGCTTTGAGCATACATACATAAAACATATATCAAAATGTGCGGAATTATCAGGAATGGTGTGCTGTGACTTTTGGTAATGATTTCTTAAACGGTGTTTGCAAAAATTGCCAAAAAAAACCAAAAATAAATTCCCATAAGAATGAATGGGAAATCGTAGAAAAACTTTGGAAAAAATGATCAAACCCACCCCTATTTGAACTTGTACTGCTTGCGCATAATTTCAGCTACAGATTTTATTCAAACTTTAAACAAGACAGAAGACTTTCAACTATTAATCTTGTATTCACATTTTTGCTATCTTTTGCCATTTTTGAAATATCACGATTTTAGTTTGATGCCATTTTTGTTCCTTTTCGGATTTCACAACGGGTGTGCAATGCGAAATCCTCAGCAGGCTAGAGTGGGTGATGTCATAGCTAGAGTGGAGAAGCAGTGAAATAAAAAAATAAAACATCTCCGAAACAACTCCCAATAAATCCCACATTTTTGGCAAAATCATACTTAAAAACATCAGAAAACAGTGGGAAATTTTGTGAGGGTTCTTGTGATATAGGTGTGAAAGCAGTCTGACTTATACTTTAGGATCTGAGAGTCTCAGTTCGACAAGAGTTCACCAATTTCTCCCATAAGCAGCCATTATAACTGAGGCTTGGAATTCTGGAAAAGAGGCAGGTGGGACCACTTTGTCTCTCTCGCTCAGCTGCCAGATTTGTAAAGTTATCCATACAAAAGTTAAATAACATTGTTCAGTGAATCCTTGTGGCGCTCTGCATCCGGTTGTCTCATCAATGTGACTCACAGTTTTGCCAAAATACCCATTTGTTCGAGGTGTGCAATCAGGGCGATTTCTCTGTCTCTGTGAGTCAGATCCAATATTAAGGTGTCAAGTTACAGTTAAACACAGCTGGTGTTGATTGGCTAATTAAACACGCAGACGCTTAAATATCTCTGTGAGGACATTTCCAACTAAAGAAAACAAAAGCACACAAACTCTGGCTTTGATGTCTTTATGGGGACACTGATTAAAAACCGATGGTCTCTGTGGGGACTGGGAAATAACATTTAACAAACAATGGCACCACTGGTTTGGCGATCCGGCACAAAGCATCAGGCACACACAAAATTTCTGAGAGAAATGTTCTAGTTTTATTTGTTGTCACTCTCTCTTTTAAATCCATTTTGAAATTCGACCAAACGGTTGCAGGGAAAGCTGCAGTGGAGTAAACTGGCCCGTCTCAGCTTGAGCTGACTGACGGTTTCACTTGTAGACGCTCCATGGTCAGCAAAGACGAGTCAGAGTGTAAACTGTTCAGACGGAAAGCGATGAGGCGAAGTTTATTGCAAGAAACGCCAGTATTGTGTCACTTGATCATTATTGGATCAAATTTCAGATAATCTCTTCAATCGCGTTATTTGCACGATGTACATGTATTAGCTGTATGTATCTATTAGCTCGTTTAGAGGAGGGGAGACCAGCCACTTTCTGTCATTAACCATTTAATCATGGGGAAAGGCAAGGGGTCAACAGTTTGAAGTTCTTCCTGGGACCAGTGACATCACTGGTTCCTAGAACCAACCACACTGATTTTTTTTAATCTTTTGGAAAACTGCTTTCCAAAACATTAAAAAAAACTATTGTTGAATTTCAGATTATATACCGAATTCAGCTAGATAGAAATAGGGTTCAAAATTGGTGGAGTTTCCCTTAAATGTTGCTTGAACAGTATGTAAGCACCACCCTAAAAAGAGAGAAGATTATGAAAAAACGAAGCCTCATAAATATACTGACTCTTAACTTTGGAAGTCTGATTACTAACGAACTTAGTAACCACAGCCAAGTTACCCTACTTAGATTTAGTGAAAGTAGAGGAATTCGTAGCACAGCAAAGTAGAGGTTGGTAACATTTACTCTTGTGCAACATTTAAAAATGGAGCAAACTCATCCATATTCAAAAACTCATTAAATGGGTGGTTCAAAATGGTGGCTTAGAATGCATGACGCAAACAAAGAAAACTTTAAACAAGATGGTAGATGGTCACAAAAAACAAAAAACAAAACAAAAAAACGGCAGGTGGGGGAGGATAGAGTTTTCTTTAATACCAACACATGCAGAATGTGGGTGAAAGAGAGGAAAGAGAGGAAAGTTAGTCACATGCAAGGCACTGGTTGGACTTAAAACCCTATATGGGTAAAATGCATAACAACTAAGCTTAATGTAAACACAACCATAAATCTCAGTGGACATTTTCAATCAAATCAATGCATGTACAATGACAGAAGTTGACCAATCCTGTGCCTAGCTGTGTTATGCAATGCATCATTAGGCTACATTTCCAAGAAAGAAGCAGTTTGCTGCTTTGCCAAGTTCAGGAAGCTGCAGGCATTTGAGGCTTCCTGATGGGATACAGGCCATGCTGGCCATGGGACACATGGAAATACAGATTTTCCTTAAATTAGCAGCTTGATGCTAACTCTGCCTTGTAACTGCTGTTGCTTGTAATATCAGCAGACTGGCCTTTTCTTAAACTTGTTTGCTCTAGAGAGGCTCCCACATACCTGCTAGTGATGGAAATTACAGAGTCAGATCACTTATTTCAGTTCAGCATAAGGAGCTCCCAAACACCTAATTATTCAATGCATCTACAATACACCTCAAAGTTTGCACATCTGTATTGAATATTTTATTTGTATTGAGCTATCCACGCATGTATGCGACCTGCTTACCTTACAAAAGTCTCAAGAGAGACATTGTCTTATTGTATCATATTTAACAGACGTGGGACAAAGTCATTGTTTTGCAGGTCACAAGTCTCAAGTCCTTGCTCTCAAGTCCCGAGTCAAGTCCCACGTCCCAAAGACAGACAAGTCCAAAGTCCAAAACTTTGAATTTTGAGTCCTAAACAAGTCATTAGCACTCTTCTAATCTATCAAATTTACACAAATCATAAATGCTGTCTAAATTTTTTTTATTATTTTATTTTACTTCTAAAAAGAACATTAAGACAAAATCTCATCATAACTGACTTCTTCATGGTTTGTTTTTGTACTTCAGTGGATGTTGTGCTATGCTTCGAACAAAGTGGATTCTTGGGGAAAACGTGTTGACTTGCTGGGAATGAAAAGCGTTTACGTTAGTTGGTTCAGGTAATGAAGGGAAATATATGATTTGTGGTGGCACACTTTTAAAATAACAGTTAAATCTTAAGTACTTTCAAGTCAAAAGACTCAAGTCCAGCGAGTCGTTGGTGTTAAAGTCCAAGTCGAGTGGTAAGTTGCTTTGATATCGTTGAGTCTAAAATAATTAAATTTATGACTTGAGTCTGACTCGAGTCCACACCTCTGGTATTTAACAAATATGCTATAAAATCATTTTATTTTTCTGTTTTGTTTACATTCAACTTTCATCTTGGGAAAAAAAAAAATCTGTTCTCAGACGTTAGCCAGCTTCCTCTTGTTCTCACAGTAGAGTCAACACATGAATGACACATCAGTTGGCATGACTTGAGTGGAGTACAACCAAAAGCTGAATTAAATCCTTACTCACCTGGTGACATCATCACGGGTCCTATGGCAGAGTTTATGTTAAGGTGTGAAAACTGAGGAATGATGGGAAGTTGAGTTCAATCAGTTGTTACTGTCGATCTCCTCCAATAGAAAACCAGGATACCAATTTAAGCCAGATGTCAGACTGTTTACTGCAAGGCATGATGGGAACTATTTTTACATGTAGGCCTGTCTCTGCTCAGCCAAATGGTGGTGTCCCAACATTTTATTCTGTACATTTGTTTATTTGCTTTACTTTTTTGGTTTAGAATGGGAATTTTGCATTTAAACACTACTGAATTTTTTTAAGTAAGGGATAGTCAGCTCGTCTGTATGCATTAAACGATTTTGAGGCACGACATGGAGGTGAAGAACCACCCGATGCAAAGCAAAGGCTGGTTTGCTTCTGCAGAGTGACTCAAAACTGTTTAACGCATACAGAAGAGTTGACTATCCCACTTATACCATGGTCAACAATTTAAAATGAAAGTATTCACAAAGTTTTGGTGAAGGTTCTGCACTCAAAATCATATTTTCATGCAATTTGTGGTCAATATATAAAGTTTTAAACAAGCAACAGTTCCAATTCTCTAGCAACACCTGGAGGTTTGACTAATACCTGGAACAATCATTACAATCCCATACAATCCTTATGTAATGAAAATGTTGTTCACTGATCCAGTAAATAGGACGGACCATAGATACGACTTAGCAATGGAAGATAAACTAGTCTGCTCAGCTCACTGAACCGGCTGCTAGCCAGAGTCAGTGGCGTTGTGTAGACAAAGAGCAGTTTAAATACAACTTGTCAGAGCAAGTCTACCTCGCTAACTCGTCATGTTATTGTCCCCAAATCAATAAAAATGTTCAGGAACAAAATGACAAGCGAGTAGAGAGCTGAACAGGGAACAGAACTGAGATGATTGACTGATATCAGTAAGTTCAGATGGACAGTGTAACAGGGCTGTAGAGGGGAATAAACACACAAAGACTCAGTTACCAACCTTTTTAAAATCAAACACAGGATTTACTCACCTATTGATGACTTAACCATCACTTCAGATCGGACAGTTCAGCCAGCGGACACTTTAACAACTTTATTTTACCTCTTGAGTGGAGGGAGGCTACTTTTTGCGGCTTGTGTGTTACAAGCGCCTCTCTGTGGTGTTCAGGTGATAATGCACTGACTACACCCAGTGACAAGATACTCTGAAAAGCTGTAGGCTTGGTAAACTTCTCGAAGGAAACAGAGGTCAACTTTTAGCCTTTCAAATCAATACTTTGAGACTGATGTAGCTCAAGTTTAATCAGGAAGATTTCTGTTTTATGTGCCTGCAGCATAATTGCACACGCAGGATACACGCTAACATATACATACTAAGAAGTAAGTTTACATGTTGCCATGGTTACAAGTTTAGTAGCAGATGAATTTCGAGCGGTGATTAAACTTTTGCCGACCTACCTGACCTAAATGGTTTTGTGGCACAGCTGCCAGCCAATCAGAAAAGAGTATT
>JAPZDX010000008.1:22434861-22456797 GCA_029783625.1 Naso annulatus | reverse complement strand
CAGGGCTGTGCTGAAGTGTGAGCGTGTGTATTTATGCTTTCGAACGTAATTGCTATGAAACATTTAGAAAATGATGTTTTTATCTTTGAGTCACTACTCTGTTCTTGGTACGCTGCTCTACCTCTTCATTCTCTACCTTGCTAAGCATGACACAGTTCTCAGCAGTTTATGTGATATGCAGAGCTCATTATTATCAGAGGTATCACTATTACATCAAAGAGGGTAGTTCCAGAATAAAAATGTTATCTGCCGCTTCAGTGCAAGATTGAGTTTACTTTGGCTGCAAGAATAATTTTTCTGTATTTGCACTTTAAATCACATCCTGGAACTGAACCAAAACACACACACACACACACAGACACACACACACACACACATCCAAAACCACTGAACAGATTACCCTTTGGTCAAAGGTACTTAAAAAATTGATTTTCATTCATTTCTGATCTTATTTGTGGAGATCACAGATCAGATCTGTCTTTTCTTTGAGCATAGTCCTAAAGTCAAGTTTTGCATACAAATCCAAGTCTATACTCTAGTTGCTGTAAACAGTAACTACGGCTAGGCCCGAACGTTTGAATGGTTTTGTACGGAAGCGTATAGCTGCCATGCCATAAATAAAAATGGATCAGTATCACATTTTAACATGTCATGTTTAATGTTATGACAATAAACTTATCATGTTATAACACTAAACTTTTAATGTTATAACAATATACTATTAATATTGTTAAAACATGAAACTTATCATGTTATAACGTGATAATTTCTTGTTTTAACTTAAGTTTATTGTTATAACAACAAATTATTATGTTATAACGTGATAAGTTTCATGTGGTTTAACAATAAAATTATCATGTTATAATGCAGTAACTTCTTGTTATAACAATGACCTTATAATGTTATAATGTGATACATTTTACATTTTTACAAAATAAATTGGATATTGTTTTAACAATAAAAGTTACACATTTTAAAGTGATAAGTTTGTATGCTGAAATAACATGAAAATATGTTATTACATAAAAATATCACATTCTAAAACCTGAAACTTTTCTTGTTATAACAATGAACTTATTATGTTAAAACCTGATATTGATCTGTTCTTATTTCTATGGCGTGACACCAATATGCTTCGGTAGTTTAGAATTTGTTTGGCACATAGGCATTGAAATTTCAACTCAGTGTTTGTACGGTTCTTTTTTTTATTATTGTTATTATTATCGGCCTATATTATAGTTCCCTTGGAACGAAGTCACAAGGGGTAGTGGGTGAAATCTATCCCTATGAAATGGGACACGCATTCAACAGCGCAATATGTCATCAGTAGTCTCTGATGTTTTTGCCAGAGCTGTACAACACAACTTTATGTACCTCCAGATGGTGTTATGAATACAAACACCAAATTGTTAAGTTTTCCAACATGTCTGGCACTTCCACAACAGATACAGTGCAGCAGTAGTGGTTATATCAGCTGAAGTAAATGAAATGGCGAGACCCCGTCCTTCTGACGTCCCCACTTTGCCATGTGTAGAAACGGAATGGTGTGACACAACTTTATACTACAGGCTAATGTTATAAACACAGACAAGATGTCAGTAAGTTTTCCCATGTGTCTGGGACTTTCACAACTGATAAAGTGCAGCAATTACTATTATATTGGCTGTAGGTGATAAAACAGAAAATGAAAAGTCCCCCACTCTTCTGAACAGGCTAATGTAAGTGGGCTGTTTGTATTCCCTTCATTCACGATATGTGATGACGCATTGGATCTAAATGAACTGTAGCTTTTGGTTATGAAAGAGCATTAAACAGTTTTGTTGTTTTGTTTTTTTTTTGTTGTGCAATTCTGCAATTCCGCCCACGATTCAGAAATCATAGGACCATACTCAGTATTCCTAATTTTTAAATGTGTTTTTGTGAGAACGAACATTTGGAGGTTCGTTTGGTATCATTAACGAATGTCAGAAGTCTAAATGGCATTTGGGACAGCCCTAACAGTCACCTTAAAACCTCTCTTTCACTTATCAACAAAGCAAGTCAAAAACCTCTCCATAAGGAATATTAAAACAGTGCAAATATGGCAGATATTTTTAATTTATTTTCTGAGTCACTTTCTTCTTTTTATTTTTTACAAGTCTCTAAATAGCCGGTAGAGGTTAAGCAGTGAGTATTTCTAGACTTGAAAACCAAAATTCTGGGCAAAATAATATATAAAAAAACAAGGCTCAAACTGAGGAAGGAGGCAGCCGCTGACAGCCACACTACTGTGCAAAAACTGACACACACTTGCATCAGCAGAACACATGCATCTCCCCACAAACCCACAGCCTCACTGGAGGGGAGCCAAATGCTAGCAGCATGCATATCACAAGGGGACACTGTAACAAAAAGCAGCTAAAGGATAAGGCTGGCAATACTGCCAAAAAACAGACAAGCGGGTAATTTTTCAAGATCCCCTCGAAGGAACATCAAGTTTGAACCTTTCAAATGTGTCCATGTGTATGTTTTAATATTTCACAGGACATATCAGGATCAAAATAAGCAATAACCACCATCCAAGAGCATTTCCACCAAAGAAGTGTAGTCTACCTGTAACAGTCTGACAAACCTCAATTTCAGACAGCCAGTGTTCCAAACATGACAAACCAAGGGAGGAAATCTCTTCAGTGTCAGTCTTCGAGGGGTATCGAAGCAAAGGCCACATGAAGCTAGTTGTCAGGATTTTGCAAACTTTGTTTCACTGTTTTGAATGATGGGAGAAACTGCATACTAGTCAGCTGGTAAGTTTATTTTTCTTGTGTCTTGTTGACTGTCCAAACACATCTGCATTGTACTAGATGATAGCTCAAGTTAGCCTGCCAAGGTACATTATGATTACTGTGAAATGCTGACAGGACATTTTATAGAGGGTTGGGTGGTCTTGAGGAAGAAAGTTGTGGCCAAACACACTTAAAATGCTGTCAGATAACAAAGCTGCTGATGAGGCTCAGTGAAGGGACTGCACATGTTCTACATGAAGGCAAAGGTGTAGCGTTACATCTAAGCCATTAAAAATTTCTCATAGAAAAAACTTCTAAACATGCCGTTTTAATAAAGAGAGGTGAGTTTTATGCCTCTAAGGGTTAAAGCTATAAAATGTATTAGGGCTGTCACTTTTTATTTTAAATTCAGATATTGGTTTGAACGTGGGGTGAAAAGGTCATATTCAAACAGGAATGACCTGTTCCAAGTACACGCATAAGAAAATGTGAAGTAGTTTCTAGGGTTGAGCCAGTGTATAAATTTCTAAACTGGCTTTATATTAATCAAAATATCAGACTGGTCCAGTATTCCCGACTTTTTATCACTAGGTGTTGCATGACTCAGCCAACTAAGACAATGAGACCAAAACATTGCTGTGTGTGAACACCACTGAGCTGTACAACAAACGTCATAACTTTAACTTACATCATGGATTTATATAATGAACACGGACACGACATCCTTTAGTTTTTCAATGTTCCTGGGACTTCTCCAACTGATGCAGTGCAGAAATGAGGATTATATGATGCTACTAGAGAAGGTAATGTCTCACCTGTGGCTGTGCGACACATGAACAGACCTCCAGTTTATTTTATTGACACAGTCATGACGTCCTTGAGCTTTCTAACATTTCTGGAACTTCCACAACTAATACCATGCAGAAATGGTGATTAAAATGGCCGTAATTAATGATAGAAACCCCCCCATCATCCTGATGCTAATAGCTAAGCTAACAAATCAACTGTGGCTGTGCGACACATTAACAGACCTCTGGTTTATTTTATGAACACAGTCACAACGTCATTAAGCTTGCCAACGTTTCTGCAACTTCCACAACTGATACAGTGCAGAAATGGTGATTATATGAGCCGCAGTTCATGATAGAAAACCCCTTTCCTCCTGATGCTGATAGCTAAGGTTAAGGCTGTGTGTGTCTTGATAACATTGCATGGCGCTGTGCAGCTTAAGTTCAAAACTGAATAGTGCACGGTCTGGTTGTCATCATCATTTATGTTTGTAGCCTAATTAAACATCATAATATGTTGATCATGTTGTTTTGTTGTTTGTTGTCAATGCAGTATGGGTCAGATTTATGCGCATCGTCGGGCTGTTGGGTGTTGGTACATGTTGCTGCTTATGTATGCTTTGAATTTGCTATGATCTCACATAATGATAAATGCCGGTTTAGCTGTTTTGCATAAAATTAAACCAGTTCACACAGGACCGGATGGGTAAAACTGGACACCAACCCAAGCCTAGTAGTTTTCCTTAGGGTCCAGCAGAGGACACTATATAAACTTTTCTTAATCTGTTAATCTGTTGTTTTGCAGCGAAAATGGAGGACAATAGTGACCAGAGCTGTCCTGAGCAGACAATCACGACACCAAAACATCTGAGATGCAGCACATGGAAGTATTTTGGGTTCTACACTGTGGATGGCAAAGTCATGAACAAAGGTAAGGCTATTTGTCAACTTTATAAAGGGAAGCTGTCTTACTCTTCAACAAGAAATCTGCAGACCCACCTGCTAGCTTACCACCCAACTGAGGCAGAGGAGGCAGAGGCAGAAGGTAGCAGTGAAACGACTAAAGAAACCACTATGTTAATACAGCTGTTTAGAAAATAAAATGTGAAGAATGGGACGTATATGATGTTAAACAGGCTTTGAAGTTAGTAAAGTAACAAAAATTCTGGAATACTGTGGCATTAAAGGGGAGTGAGTGGACTGTAGATGGGTGGGGGGTTCGAATTTATACAAACAAATTACGGGTCATTTCAAATTTGTTCAAACTTAATTTTTTGAAAAAGTAACAGCCCTAAAAAGTACAAAAAGAATGTATGATATTCAATAATTTTTTTATTGTCAACAAATCCCATGTGAAACCCCAATCAAACAATGTGGCGATCATATCAACAAATAAAGTGAGTGGATCTAAATCCTTAAGTCACTTGTTCTGTACCACAGAG
This sequence comes from Naso annulatus, assembly GCA_029783625.1. Taxonomy (NCBI): domain Eukaryota; kingdom Metazoa; phylum Chordata; class Actinopteri; order Acanthuriformes; family Acanthuridae; genus Naso; species Naso annulatus. The sequence goes on along the minus strand of JAPZDX010000008.1, from coordinate 22,451,805 downwards.
CTCCACTGTTGTCCAATAACTTTTAAAAACATATTCGTTAGCCAAACACACACGCACACACGCAAACTGTAGTATATATGGACTCATTCTCACATTGTCTTTTTGCCTGAAGTACTCACTAGAACAACAAATGTGGATCACTCCGCAGCTTGAAATAGTCCCCAGTAGCGGTGGAAAAAAAAAAAGATTCTCAGATGCATCGCGATTCTAATGTGGATGATTCTGAATCTATTCAAAAGTGTCCAGTAACTGATAATAGAAATTTTAAATAGCATAAAATAAACAGAATGAAAAATGTAGAAAATGGACCAGCAGGGTGCAGTGTACCTGAACATTTTGCAGGGAGCACATAAAAAACAAGAAAGAAACATGGCTGACCACGAGATCCAGCCAGCACTGAGTGGATTAAAGTGTCTGGAAGCACTTTGGCTTCTACAAAGTTGGCGGAAAGTGAACTGAACAAGAGCCTCGCTATACGTAAGCTGTGTCACACTAGGATAAAATCAAGATGCATCATAATCATAGGTCCCTAAATCGTAATCAAACGGAATTGTTAGGTGCCTAGAGATTCCCAACGCTGGTCCCCAACACACTTCCTTTGGCCCTGGAGGATTACACGACTTTCTTTTTATAAATCTAGGATATAAAAGGTGATTCCACTGCTGCATCCAAGTTGTCAAATAAGAATTTAGGCAATGAAGGCATTGAAACAACAAATAATTCATTTAGTAATTTGTCCAACATGCCAAAAAATGCAAAATACCTTTCTTGAAAGTTTGATTTTTTCAAAGAAGTCTTCTACTTTTCTTCTTGTCTTTTACTCATTTTTTGGAAAAAACTGTCTCTGCAGGAGGCAGCTGCCTTTGGTCTGAGTGTTTCAGACAGGGTAGGGACATGGGAAAGTATTAACAGACCTCACACATTCTTGGTTTTGGTCTTTTCTTACAAGTTGTTGACATAAGAAAAATAGAAAATAACGCTGCCCGATCCTTTGAGAGATATCCTACACATATTTCAAAAAAATATCAATTACAGGAAAATCATTTGTCTTCTGGCCAGGTTAATTTCTCTGCACTGCTGTCCCTTGTTATAGTATCATTGTGCTGCAGGTGAACAAGCCTTTAACACGTCATTGTTGTTGGACAATGGCACCTTTGTTCAAAGCACAGGGTGAAGGAGAGGGGGCTGTGCTGTCTAGCTGCAGAGCAACACTCACCTTGGGTGGTTTGAAGGGGTAGTCTGGTGTGAAGGCGATGTCCAGGAAAAACACTCCTCCCTCGTACACGGAGCCTGGAGGGCCCAGGATGGTTGACCTCCACTCATAGATGTTGTCCCCTTTAGGACCGGCACTGTATTTATGAAAATAAAGAGAAAGAAAGGAAAAAAATGGGAGAAATTAAATCAAGCAGCAGGTGCTTAAAGAGGAAAAGATGCTTTAAGTGTGTAACTTAATTCTCTCTGTAGCAGCGAGTGAGTGCATAAATAAAAAGAGCGATTATCAGCTGTTCAATCAGCTGCACAAAGCTGCCATTTCTTCAAGTTCTTATCCATTAGGACTATGCTACATCGCTATAGCGTTTATAACAAAGACTGCGTCTGTAGGCCCGAAAAAATGATGAGTCTTATCAGTGTCATGTGTATGACTGATCTGTCAAGGACATGCAGGCCAGCATGAAGCACACACCAGCCATTCAACCTAAAAACACACACACACGCTCGCACACACACACACACACACACACACACACACACACAGAGGAGGTGTTGAGCAGCAGCGGCTCTGTTTCCTCGCTGTTCACCAGCGCTTCACTGTTGGGCAGCTGGCTGCTGCCGAGCTCCATTGTTGCCTTTTTTCTCACCACACAGACACACACACACACAGCTGTGAGAAGAGAGGCACTAATCTAATTCCATTTTCTATTGGAATTAGGCCAGATGCCCCTGTCGGTTTCTTGTATTACTTTTACTTTCATCATTTACACATACACAGAAAGACAGAGAGAGAGAGAGAGAGAGAGAGCATTCGATCGGGCAAGCGAGTGAGAGCATGTGTGAGGCACATAAATGTAAGATGAGAGTGTGAGTGGAGTTGTTCATGTGAAACAGCGGTCTGTTGTAAAGCATCGGGCCTCTGCAGACCTATTTCTTGTCAGCGTGTGTTTAGACACAGAGAGGAGTTATGGGAGTGGGCTGGCGAAAGGATGCCGACATGTTCTCCTGGATGGATAAAAATAGTCCAGAGAGTGATAGTGTGCCGAGGCCGACAGGGGACAAGAGAACCAATAAATCGCTCTGCTCGGCATGAGGAGATGGCCTGATGTGACTCGATGGAGAAATCGATTTTTGTGTCAAATATTTGAATAGCAACGGTTGTAGAGCCTCACTGACAAGAACGGTTAAGCCCACAATATTTATCTTCTATTTATTTACCAGCTCGAGTCACTTTGACAATAAACCTGAATCCTACAAAGGGCAAATGTTCATTTAAGAAGCCAAATTCCACCCACAGCTTCATATGATCTATAGACCTACAGTACCTTGAAACTGCCCTTCATGTCCAAAATCTTGGGAAAGTTGTTTCAAAGAAGGTAACTGAAGTCTTGCAATGACATAAAGCAAATGAAAAATTTCAATCAGGTTTTTAAAAATTATCACACTACTGAGACTTTTGAGACCGACACTGAAGACCATGTAGTGTGTCTTGTGGTGTGCCCAAAGGCGCCATACTAGGTCCCATACTGTTTTCTATTTACAATACTCTATTTCTTGTTTTTAAGGGCAGTTGGCAATCAGCATAAAAGGTGCATTACTGCCACCTATTGCTCCGACCTGTAAGTAAGAGCTGAAACTCTGTCAATTAATCTTTAATACTGTTAAGCAGTGTCGCTGATACACTGAAAAAAACCTTAACAGATGTGGTGCATGGGATGACTTAACGGCGTGGCTGGCTTTAGTCAGATGGCACAGGGGTCAGCAACAAGTATTTTCGTTTAAATTGTTGTTCACTCTGTATATTCAAATTTTAAAACAGTGAACACAACAAGGAGAGGATGACTGAACAAGCTGTATTTATATACAGAACAGTAGAACATCCCCAGCAACCTGTTCATGATTCTCTGCTGAACTTAATCTTTTTTTTTTACTTTACTTTTTTAGTAGAGTAACTTAACCGTCAAACCCCGAATTAACAGTGTTTTAACACCCTGTCCAGCTAAAAGCTTTTAGTCTGTTTTCACCTCCAACCACATGTAGCATCAATGATGATCAGTGATGTAACCACAACAGTGAAATACACCTGTGCATCACTGCAGCAGGCTGATGGGGAAACCATTGTCGAAGTTTCTTTACATCCTTTTGTTTCACTATCTATCCATGAGTGGGAATTTTCAGATACAGAATTTAAGATTCTTCGTCGACTCATATCTGTGCTTGCTGTCACTGAACTGTTTCAGTATTTCTTTTATCAGCTCACAAATATTTCAAGAAAAAGATCCTTCTTTTCAAATCCTACTACCAAGTAGTAGCTGCAACTAACGATTATTTTTCATTATCAATTCATCTGATGATTATTTTCACAATTAATCGATTTATCATTTATTCCATCAAATGTCAAAGAAGTGTGAAAAATGCTAATCTTAATTTCCCAGAGCCCATTGTGATGTATTTAAATAGTGTCTTTTGTCCAAACAACAGCCCAAAACACAAAGACTCCTCATTTTTTCACATGAATGACACAAAAAAGCAGCAAGTCCTCACATATGAAGAGGCGAAACCAACAATTCTTTGTACTTTTTTGTGTGAAAAATGCCTGAAACGATTAATCGATTAAAAAAATAGTCGCCGATTAATTTTCTATCGATTGATTCCTCCATTATCTGACTAATCATTGCAGCTCTAATATCAAGAAGTCACTCATGCCTTTGTATTTTAATCAGCTCTAACTCACGTTCATCAGTCTTTAATCTCCATATTTAATTAATCAATTATTACTATATATATTCTAGATATAGGCCGAATAACAATGCAGTGTTTTACAATGGTCCAATTGCTCTTTTAAAGCCTTTTCTAAGCTGACAAGAACTGAGTTAAGAACATAACCTATATGACAACCCACCACATCAAGTTTGTCACACTAGCCTCTGTTACATGGATGAACATCAGCACATAAGAACAACTGCTGTTAAACTGAATCCACAAACTATCACTGTTGGCCTTGAAAATCCAATTTTAAGTCAAATCTTATTGCAAAGTAGACATTAAATTCAGCCTTTGGGCCTCTTACGGCTGGCTAACTACTGATTTTTCTCTCCAGTGAGTTCCCACAGTTCAGTCTGCAGCATCTGGAAATGTTTAGATGTCTGCCAGCACCTCCTCTTTTTTCTCTTCCTGCAGCCTGGTACAGCCCGCTCTGACAGGAGGACCCATTTGTGTTTCCAGTAGAGAAGGATCTATATTTTTACCACCTGCCTAAGCCTGTTAGACTGACAGAGGAAACAGACCTCCAACATTTATTTCTGTGTATGCGCTCTTATTTAACCAAGATAACTTCACCGTCTGTATTTTAATAGCTGGGGGATTCTAATTTAGAATACTGGATTTGCTTCAAAGATACCTAAACTCAAGCCAGAGGAAGAGCGTGCTATTAGTAATGACGGCTGAATGACGATGATGGACCCGGCAATTTCCCACGGCGTCAATTTCCTCACTGCAAGCCATTAATAATGAGGCTGGAGCACTAAGAGCACCCCGCCAGAGCAGTACTATAATTAAGACGAGGCTTTTTCTGTATCCTTTAGCTCCTTTGCAACTGTGAATATGTTATACAGTCTGAAATTGACCACTGGAAAATAAAATGTCTAAATCAAGCACAAACAGCAGATTATTCCTCCTGCACTGATTTTATTTTTTAAAACCCCACTGAGGGGGGGTATTTTTATCCCCCCCAAAAAAGAAATATATGTAAACATGTCCTAAATAGCAAGAAGCATGCTGTGCTTCACCTCATCACACACTCAGAAGGAAACATTTATATCCGTTTAAGCTGTCAGATGTGTCTCTAATTGTTTGAATTGAAAGCAATTTAAGATTTTATGCACATAAAATGCCAAAAACCTCATCTTATTTTGATAACAACTACCTGCCAGCAAAAGCAAAGGTTCCCATTAAAAATGTCAGCATTACACCAGTGCTTACATTAAAAAACTTTGGTGCCAGTCAAAGTGTCCTGGAAGTTTTCAATTTCCCAGACAGTTTGGAGAATTTTCAGTCAAATATTTATTGAGATTAGCCTAGATAAAGAATGACATTATCAAATTATGCAGATTTAGCCTAAAATATTTTTCTGAAAACACTGTAATAAAAAATCCCAACAACAGCGGTGTGTAAGGCTACTTTAAAAATATGCTCGACTCGGTCAGCAGAGCTCTGAAGCCCCTCCGCCAGCTCCTCAGCAATGTGTCCGCTAGGGCTGCACAATCAATCAACATTTAATCAAAATCACAATACGTCCCACTGCAATTGCAATTTGATTTGCAGAAAGGCGCAATATTTGTTATAGGTGAAAAGTGTGTTAAAATACCATTTCATTCAAATATTGCTGAGCTGCAGAGTCGTCCTGGCCTACACATCATATTTTACAGACCGAGGAAAACATCTTTGTTTGGCACAGATCCCTGCAAAAATCACACCATAATCATTTTGATATGTTTATCAATGACAAAGAGAATGGTGTTAAAATGATGATTTCTTTTAGTATCACAAATCATATCGCAATATCACTGCAAACACTCACTATAAGATATTTTCTCAAAAATGCGCAAAATTGCATGTCTGCTAGTCAGATTTGATAATTAGTAATCGTTAAATAGGAAGGAGAAATGCAGCGGAGGGGAATGAAACCAAAACTAAGAGTTTCTGTCTCCACGCTATTCAAGCACAGGCTTTTTATTCGCTGTGGCACAATCAAAACAAAACAAAACAAAACAAAAAATGCTCTTACTGTCATTCAAGCTTTCCACCGCTCCCTCTCCTTACCAGCACTCTCTCTCTCTCTCTCTCTCTCTTTACACGTTAATGTTTGAAAAACAGCTGATGGCTAATGTATTGCTATCAGTTTTTGGATCAGATTTAATACATTGATATTGGTAACAAAAAAGCTAATAAAATTTAGGAATTATTCAAGCTCTTTGTACATTACACATGAATATCATCTGTCTGCAGACCCAGCGACACAAACTGTCACAGCTTGTTGGCTGTGTTGCACCATTATTCACTTTAAAAAAAAAACAAAAAACATTATTCACTTTTCTTTAATGTCCTCCAGAAGAGCATTGACTGATCCACGAGAGTGCGTGACTTGCAAACAGCTATGAGGCAAGAATATTACATTGTTTTAAAAAATTTGTTATAACTTACTATCTATTTGTTGTCCAACTGTCGGGTTTATAAGATGAGCTACCTTGGAGAGCCGTTGCAACTGACAGCTGTGTTCCAAACTGCGTGATGTGTTAGACAGAATGTGCAGATAAACTTTGCTTTGCCACGTTCTAGCGTGGCTGAGCCTTCAGCACACAATGAAAACGGTTGAGGTAATCAGTTTTTAATCTGTTACACCAAACTAGCTGTATTTCATACCAGCATTTTAAAAGCTCCATTCTGGAAAAATTCAAATGTTCAAAATTCAACTGATACCTGAAATGCAGATGTAAGTACAGGTTAACAATACAGTAATGACTTTCTGGGACTCATGCAAAATTTAACAATGAAACTTAGTGTAAAAGTAAGTCTACAGAAATATCACAAAATTTACATATCACATTAAATTAACTACACATGTATTGATAGAAAAATAAAGCACCTTCTAAAGCTAAAGCTTGTGCAAATCTAAAACTGACATGTGAGACGTTTACAGCAGAAAAACGTGTGAAACACTGAAGGTCAGTGTGAACGCCAGACCTCAAGTCTATGTAAACTGTAAAAAGTTTTCTGTTGCTGTTTCGGAGAAAAAAGGAAAAATTAGATTAGACGAACACAAACTCTCCTGGCCTTACGTTTTTCAGTGATGGAATCCAGTGTTTCCCACACATTCATTTATTTGTGGGGGCCCCCCACAATATCAGCATTGTCTGCCACATATTGATTTTCTATTTGCGGAGTTGCGCATCCTGTTCAATCACTCAGACAGCACAGCAGTGAATAATATCACGTTGAATACGCCGACACAGTGGATGGCAATGTGGCTTTTTGTTTATCGGTAAAACCAACGAAGAAGAGGAGCTTCCTGTTGTCTCGGAGGCAGGAAGTAAACAGGACTTATGTATAGAGATGTTAGCTGCTAAACTGAAGAGAGTTGTAATAAAAGACAAAGTGAATGTGAGCGTGTGTGCTGATAAGTTGGTAGCAGCAGCTGAACACGAGCGAAGCCGTTAACCAGCTACATTCCTTAAAGGCGAAGACTCAACAGCTTAATCACAGCATCGCGCTAACAGCAGAGCTAAAGCAGCTAATGGCTACACTCACACTGAGCAGCTGCATGCGACCTCTTTTTGGTCACTTAGCTGTCGTCAGTATTGACTGCGTTGGTAAGTGGATTATTATTACGGTTAATGTTGTACTCTGAGGCTTAATGTTTGGAAAGTATTTTGTTTTGCAAACAGATCTGACACGAGCCTGGTTCAACCCATCCTGATCACATGATTTTTCTTTATTGATTACATGTACAAAAAAAAATCATGTTAGAGTGGTTACAGACAGTGAGACTCAAAACCAATAAAATGCTGATCGAGTAAATATAAAGCCTATTCTTCTAGACCCGCCCTGAACAACCTCCACCACAATTAATTTCTGATTCTGTGGGAAACACTGGTATCCATTTAACACAATTCCCTTTTTGCTGCAGCGTTATTCCACAAAATGTCAGTCTAATTAAAGATTTAATACACAGTCGGGATTGGATGGAGGAGAATTTATTTATCAAGGTTTTGCTTCAGGTGATAAAACCTTGGTTAAAATTCAGATGTTATCATTGGTCAGAAACAGCTAGTAAATTCAGACTAAGGGAATCTAACCAGACTGCAGAGATGTAACGATGGGATTTGTTTCACTTAATTCTTAAAGGTAGATGCACATTAAGTGCTTATGGCTGCACATTTAAAGTGGAAAGTTCTTCGGGACGTTGAGCACAGGGCTTATGACATTCACATAATGACGGCTGCGCTACTCATCACTTCTGTAACACTGCTTGGATCATCGATACCACCACCTCACACAATCTTTACCTGTTCCTTCCTCCCACCTCCTTTGCAGCACTTCCTGAAAACTGTTTTTACTCAGGTACGAAAACACACACACACACATACACACACACACTCGCTGCAACACAAAATACAGGAACTTTCACTGGTGGCTGCAGAGGTTTGAGACAGCTGTGTTGCCTTGCCCAGGGCTACAAAGAAAAGTTCAGCTAACAGAAAAACTGCAGCGTTGCATCAGCGCAGAAATGCTGAACGTGACTAATGTTTAAACTGAGTGGGTGTTTGTCAGTTGTAGCAGAGACAGCAGCCAAAATCTCCTGTGACAGCTTGTTAGGACATCACAGAGGAACAGCAGAATACTCAGTCACCTAGGGTTGTGAATACGTCACATTGTCTTCTTAAATCTTTATTGAGCAAAAGAAAGTCTGCTTGGTTCTGTGCTCATTCAGAGAAACTCGCTGCTTCACATTCAGACTCATTCAGACGGACACAACCGCAGCACTGTGTGGCTGCAGCAGCGGCAGCAGCTGGAGGCTCACTGTTTCACTCGAGGGCACCTCCACAGAGATGTTTCGGGAGCCGGCAGCGTAACTCGCTTTTCCTCACACACACACTTTACAGCCAATCTGGGGATTTGATATGTTGATCTTCTCTCATCTTGAAGCTATTAGATATAATGGTATAGTATAATAGTATAATGTAATAACACATCTTCATATTTTTTTCCCACAAAACGGCAGTGCTAAAAAATCAGTACAGCAATATATCCAAATATTAATTTGTGTTATTTTTGCATCATATCGTGACCCATGTATCATCATGCGTATGGTATGGTGAAGTCCTTGCCAGTGCCAACCCCTAAAGTTCAATGATACAAAAGAACACTTGCGCACTTAATTTTCATGGTTTCAACTTCTGTGTCCAGTTAAAGTGCATGAGTGCATTTAAATTTCATTTTTCATTTTGATGTTGTGGCAGCTACATCAGTATTTTTGGTAATTTTCCAATACTGTTCAAATTAATTGGAAAGGAAATTTTGAATTAAACTGTTTTGACTCAGTTTGTCCGCTGAATTATCAATGTCATGTGATGTGAATTATTAAGACTCCCCAGATCGTACACAGCAACTTGTTTTTCAGTTCTGTTTTCACATTTCCAGTGAACTACGTGACCCATGTATTGTGACACATATCGTATTGTCAAGTCTTTGGCAATAGGCACCCCTGGCCACAACAGCACCGTTCTGTACTTTTGGATTCGGGGCATATTAGCATACATAGTTAATGTTTTGTTTTAATCCTCGACACGAGCCAGGGAAACTCTCTCTCTCTCTTTAAGGGAGAAGATACAGTCTATCAAATTCTTCAATGTTTTTCTTCTGCCTATTTTGTGGCCTGCAAAACATACTTGGTACGCAAGACAAATACACATGATGTATGTAACAACATTAATATTACCCCCCTTGCCACTGTTGAGACTCACATCTCAAGATCTTTATGACCTGCGCACACAGTCACATCATGATTACCACTTAAACATTTTACACTAAAATTAACATGTACTATATACATTTCTAATAATCAGAACTGAATCAGCAGCACCTTTTTACATGTAGAAGCTGCACTGAAGGCTTGGCAATAATCTGCCTTCTTTTGATTTAATGTCATTTATACAGAACCGGGCAGCGTGTCTTTAAGCCGCATCAGTCTGCATTGTACACAGCAAGCTGGAGTAAAAAATTCAAAGGAGAAGTCACTGCTGTGACGTTTAGCAGCGTCAGCATCAGCTTCCTTTGTTAAGAGAAAAGCCCGATACGCTCCACAAACAGTTCAATAAGTGATTAAACTGAATATAAAAACTGTTGGGAAAAGCTGAAACACGGTCAAAAAAATCAGTCTAGTATAGAGCTGCTTCTATTCATTTCCTTTAAGCTTAATATGTCCTCTGTAAAAATGTGTTTATCTAACATGATCTCACAGAGAAATCAATTCAGTTCAGTTAGTTTTCAGATAAGAAATGTTCAACATCTGTGGGCAGTCCAGCACAGAAACAGTTCAGCTCATTGCAGAGCTTCGCATGAAGTTTTTTCCTTTGAAACTGAGAGGCCTGTTTATGTTTGTAACAGTAAGGCAATGCACGTAAATCTCACTTTATTATTGTAAATTTCACATATAGTTAGACAGTTGACAACAATTGCTGCTGTAAAACAAAGTGAGAAGTGAAAATAAGGGAGAATAAATGACAGCAGCTTTGTCAGCTCTGTCCTGCTTCGGGAGAGACCCTTTGGACAGATTCCAGCTCTGTGAAGCCACAATGACAAAATTTAAAATCTCTGTGCCATGTCGGAACCAGAGGAGCCACATTCCTCTGCCACACATGCATGCACACACACACACACACACACACTCACACACAAACACACACATACAGTATAGAGTGGTGCTTACAGTGGGGAGAGGGGCAGCACAAACAAGACAGTTTGCAGTTTAAACAGAGTGCTCAAACACACAGGAGCTAAAGGACAAACTGATGAGCCCGTGTACTCAGCTTCATCATCTCCTATTCATCTCATCATCCTCACTCTCCCTGGGCTGACAGACAGACAACAGGCTCATGGAGCAGGACTGAGGAAAACGCTGTTTTCTTTTCATCTTCATCTCGTTTGCTTTGGATAATAATGGTTTGTTCCTGAGAACAAGAAATTGATCCGTCAATTTAGTGGTTTCAGTTGATGATAACATTCATCCAGCTAACCCATTATTCCTCAACATTTCATTCAGGTCTGCACGATTTTGAAAAAACATCTAATTGTGATTATTTGGACTGATATTGCAATTGCGACATGAATTGCGATACAAGAGGAAATGACCTTTTTAAAATCCTTATTCATTAAATTATTCATTAAAAAAGATATTAAAATGATCATAGTGTGATTTTTGCAGGGATCGTTACCAAATAAAGGTGTTTTCTTAAGTCTGCAGAATGTGATGTGCGGACCAGGACAACTCTGCAACACCACATTATTTGTATTAAATGACATTTTTTGATACACATTTTTCCTTTAACATAATTGCACCTGGATGCGATTTGAAAATTGCAGTGGTCCATTTTATGATATTGATTAAATTTCGATTAATTGTGCAGCCCCAATTTCATTATTTTACATACATAACAAATTTTAGAAAATAAAAAGAATCCTTCAAATGTTTTTAGCAGCACAGATCAGGAATGGTAATGTCAGTCTGTTAACCAACTTGGTCCACACTCAAATATCTGCTGGCCTCAAGTTTGGTTCCCTCATTCATACAAATGGTTTCCCAGTGAATTCAGTGATCCTCAGACCTGCAAAAGCAAGCTGTCCTTTTTGGATTTGTGTGTCTTGACTAGTCTTGTACTGAATACCAGTACTGAAAAAGTACTGCAGTACTGAATATTCAAAAAGGTACTGTACTGCATTTGGAAAAAAACTATCTATTTTTCATTATTTTTATGCAAATGTCTTGCTATAATTTGAGCAAAATGCTGTCAGCAGTGACCTTGCTGTGTGACGTTGCCGTTGACATTGACGTCTCATCAACAGATTTTTTATGTTATGGTATCTCAAACTAACTATGGCATCTGCTAGTATGACAAATGTTTCATCATAATTTTTCTAATAATTTTTTTGTTCAAAATTTTTTTTTGTTTCGCAATAAAGAACAGTAGTGACATTTTGGAGTGTTTTTCCTTTTCTTGTAAAAGTACTGAGAAGTACCAAACTTTGCGGGGATGCACAATATAATCGGCACGTTATTGATATCAGTTGATATTGGCTTTAAAATTAACTATCATATATCGGCCAGCAAACCGATACAATAACCAATAAAATAATAGACTGCTCTTTCCTTGATTAAACGCCCAAGTCGACGCCATGTTTCACATGTTCCCTGTGGACAGACGTTATGTCTACTGACTTTGTCTCTTGTGGCCAAATTTGCCCTGGTTGTGTGTAATGATATGATTGTCTCAGGGAGAGCAGCATCCATATTATACTTGTTTTGTTCAAAGGCAACTGTCATAAGTACATATGATAAATAAGACTTGCTTTACAGTACAGAAGTTCAAGTATTTTTCTTCTTTTGCACAAAAAATTAACACTACATAATTATAAGCTTTGTATTTTATTCCTGCATTTGCTGTTGGGCCAACACAGTAAGAGTACGCTTAATAATACTGTATGTAAATTCACTACAGAAGAGACTTGATGATCTCTGCAATCAGGTGTGGTGAAAAAAATATCCATATACATCAGTATCGTTGGCCAAATGAGTTTTAAAACAAAGACATATCGCATATCTGCAAAAAATCCAATATCGTGCATCCTTAAAAATTTAGACTGGTAGTGGTATCGAAACAAACACTTTGGCATTGCGACAACACTAGTCTTAACAAATACTTAATGGATAGCGATAAAAAAAATATGTCACGGATTGTTTGGAACAAAATTTAGCACAGACATTCTTGGTTCCAAGTTACTGATTTCTTTTATTTTGGTATCGCCCTGATTTTCATTGAGCAACACCAACAGGTCAACATTTAAAAATTGTCTAATATTTTGGCTGAACAGATGCCATATGTTTTGTTTTTTTTTTGTTGTTGTTTGTTTTGGCAAAAATCCTAAAATTAAAAAACAATGACTTTCTTAAGAGGAACACACTGTGGCTAGAAACTGGTCAACTTGAGAGATATTAGCCTGTATAACAGCAGCTGTGAGCTGCTTCGCTCCAAAAGTCAGCTGCCCCTCTCACAGACCTCAAGCCTTGTGGATCTGTAATGTGTGCACATAAATTATGTACACAAGATCCATAACTTGTGTATCTTGTGTACTCAAGACTTTAAACGGTGCACCATAAATATTACACACATTGGTTTTTTTTTCATGAGAAAAGCTAAAAAATCGGCTATAAGCAGTTCCACAAAGCATGCAAAGCTACAGTAGTGAAATATTTGGAAGAACAGCTGTGGTTTCAACAGTTCCTCTGACTTCAGCTCAGAGCAGCAGCATCCTGACCAACAGAAGCTCTGTGACCTCTGTGCTCAAAGTAGCATCATTCATCATTTTCCCCCGTGGGTGTATCAATGATTGCTTTAGCTAATCAATTCAGCTAATAAGGCTGAGCGACACAGAGAAGCCCTGACCGTCCATCTCTGTCAAGTCACTTTCACTAACAGTTTTAAAGTGTGGGGGGGATAATGTATGATTTAGGGATGACTGCACAAAGATACATTGGCAATAAAGATTCTAAATAAAAAATAAATAAATAAAATAAACAAAAACTCTCAAGACAAATGACAGGTATGAGCTGAGCCCCCTTTGAACATGTTCCCCAAATCCATTCATAGTTGCAATACTACCCCACCCTTGTTTTGAGGTTTGTCATTTAGTTTGTCATGATTTGAATAATCCCTCGACATCCACGTTTCATAGCAGCTTTACTTTTATTAAACTCATTTCATTCTACACTGCCTGCAGTCTAACTTCTATACTCTCTATTTGCTTATTCAAACTCTTTAATTAAGCAATAGGACAATTAAAGCTGCAGCTGGTAACTTTTGCTAACAAACTAACGCTAGCTGCAGCATGAGACTCATTAGGAAGCAACTCTGCTACAGCCTCTCCTCTCTGTTTTTGCTCCAGCTCAAGTTTTACGTCATTTGTTGTCGCTCTCTCTTTTAAGTCCAGCATGATCAAAGACAAAACGGTTGCAGGGAAAGTTGCAGCAGAGTAAACTGGCCAGTCAGGACAGAGAGTACAGAGAGCGTCACTGATTGGGCAAATAGAACAGGAGCCATAGGATTTGTACCAATCCTGAATACAGAAGCATGATGAGAAAACACAGAGATTTCGTGATACTCTCAGACCACGTCGCTGACTTATTGATGTTTATCCCAAAGTTACCAACTGCAGCTTTAAACTGAGGGTAATATACAAACTAATGACTTCACTTCTTATGAATGCACAATTCCATGAAACGAAAATATTCTACATAACTATGAATCTTTTTATGCACATTTCCTCAAAATTCAGGACTACATTTTGAATCTTTGTAAGCTTAATATTAACTAAAATAATGAAGGTATTACCAAGCAAGTATTATGATTAGCTGTGTTTCCATTAATGTATTTGATGTGCGTTTTGAAATTCTGCATTGGCTGATGGAAATAACAAAATACAGAAAAAGTTCTAAATTTCACAAGAAAGTTTTACGCTCACTTGAGTTGACTTCTGCTTTTGTCAAAAAACATTTAATGAACAAAACAACAGCTGTGTGAACTCAGTTGTGACGTAGCAAATATTTATCTGCTGTTTCCGCTCCCTAAAAGCAGTAGTGGAAGAAGAAGCTGATTCTGATATTCTCCCAATGCACGAAAACATGGCTGACAACACAAACAACAGGTACGTGTGGAGCAACGAGGAGACCAAAGAATTCCTGGATCTCATCCAAGGACAACAGTAACGGAATAACACAATGTTTTGTTTCCGTCTGAAACTTCTACTTCTTCTACTGTTTATTACAGCCATGTGTAATGTTGCCTATACCGCCATCCTCTTACCAAATTAGGTTTTGCAGGCTGGTTTATTTGCTCCAAACCAGTTGTTGGACACACTCCTATTTCACTTTTTCTTTATCCCAAAAAAGTTTGCTTGAAATCTGCTTCATAATTCATGGAAGCTGGCTTTTGAGCAAACGATATGACACACCTTAAGGCCAGTGCTAGTGTTGTAGTCAGATTGTGCCAAGACTGACCAAGACCAAAGCAGGGCAAGACCAGCTCAAAACCAAGACCTTATTAAATTTTTCCTCTAATTTCAAGGTGGAGATAGAAGTTCAGTGTTTTTGCAGCCGTCTCAGTAAGGACTGCCTTACAGAACCTGCACTCTGCTGAGCGTTTTCTCTTGTATGTTGTTTTGTATATGAGTTCTCTGTGATTAAGGCAGCCAAACTTATTATTCAAAAAATCAAACTATAAGTGACTTATATTATTGGCTGCATTTAAAGAAGAGAGTTTTACATCCAATCACAGTCATTATGTTAACAAATAGATCTTTTGTTGTCTTGACTGGTCTTGATTAAAAATCCACAGTCCACTATGTCCGAGAGCGAGACAAGACCAAGTCAAAATGATTCTGACATGAGACTGAGAGCTGCTCAAAGTGGTTTTGAGACCGGTCTCAAGACCAAGACCGATCTTGAGTATCACAACACCAGCCAATGCAATTTAATTTATCAATTGTTCTTTAGGTCAAGTGAAATTAGTTTCATTATGAAGTCTAAAATTGCTAATTTACCTCAAAGGGCTTTAAATCAGTCTAAAATCAGTAACATATAACAGAATCTACACTCTTATCTATGCATAACAAGACAAGTTCTCAGTTTCTCCAGTAACTGAAGACAGACAGCTGCAGTTTTTTAGCGTCCAACAGCAACCTGCTGACTCGCTCGCAGTGAATTTTCTGTGGAGTGATCTGCTCTCTACTCACATGGGCTCATTCACGTTACTCAGATTGAACACTAGAGCTTGCAGGTTAAATCCAGACCAAATGATTTGGAAATTTTCAAGCCTTCAAGCCGGCGGTAATGTCCGCCAAATCTAAGGGTAGCAGTGCATGTGTGAAAAGGGCTGATGTTTCTTCAAGGTGTTCCTTTGTCAAGTGTATAAATCATAACTTTCAAAGAACTTTCAAACAGATCTCTCAGTATGTTTGCTTACAGTATCTTTCAGGCCTGTGACACCTCCACATCTAGCCCACCAACAGACTGTTATTATTGTAAAAGCACCTCAGCGATGTTTCGACACTCAAGGGCACTGCGTAAATGTCAGTGACTCACTGGGGAGTGTACAGAGAGACCATACCACACAAATCTACTACAAACAGGTAAATGAAGAGCTCTGCCTCACAGACAGAGTCTGTCGAGAGGAAGACAGAGTCACTGACAGGAAGGAGGGACTGCAGACATCAGAACACTGTCCATGTGTCAGGAATCGTTGGTCTTAACTCTAGCCTACATTCCCTTAGTGGGTGTGTTTGACCGTGTGTGAACAAGTTTATCTAAACTATTAAGTCACATGACACAGGTTGACCCAATTCCAAGTGTTTGTTAGATTAAGCAAATCCATGACATGACATTTTCAGGGTCACACAAGATAAAAATTAGTTATTAGTGTTGATAATTAGTGTAGGAGGAGTGTAATGATACGTTTTAACAAAGATTCGATGTGTATTACGATACATGGTTGGCAACACGATACAAAAACAATATGGGCTCATTTAGAGTGATACGATATGATACGATTCAATGACCGCAAACACAGACTGAAAATCTGTCATTCTCCTGATGCTTCCCTGCCCTGATCCACCATTATCTGAAGAGACACTGCTGACACAATACACATGACGAGAACATCAGAAAATGAACTGGAGTAATGTTTACTACTGTTTACCATTAAAACTGTGAAAAATACATCCACATTACAACATTCGATGTGCTAAATACAAGGAACTAATTCTTAGTATCTACAAATTCGATTTTTGCTTTGAGAAACAATTTTAGATCAATACAAGGCAGACTGGAAGGACTTACATCATATCATGATTTAATGATATCCAAAATCTGTCATGATATCTTGTATTATATCACCATATGATACA
>JAPZDX010000008.1:22424005-22434761 GCA_029783625.1 Naso annulatus | reverse complement strand
CTTACATCATATCATGATTTAATGATATCCAAAATCTGTCATGATATCTTGTCTTATATCACCATATGATACAACATTGATAACTTGCCCAGCCCTAGTCACACCCTTAGTAATTTGTAGAATAATTTGCATAATTAGTATTTATATTTGTGTTAACCATTAACACATTCAGGTGCAATTTAGTCTCCTCAAAAACAGATTTTACACTGCACTGATGTAAGTAATTTCTCTTCACAATGCTGTCTTACAAAAAAGTCATTCTACAGCAAATTTGTCAATAGAAACCAAATTAAAAAATGTTTTCAACTGTAAAATGTGGGAAGAAGAGATGATCATCCTCTTAAAGAAAAAAAAAACACCATTTGCTGTTCAGACGACCCCCTCAGTAATTTTACTTAACAATCACAGTCAGATTAAATGACATCCGTGTCCCCCTCAGCTTTCTCTTGCAGGCAAACAGCTCTACCCTCTAACAGTGAACTGATTAGATTTTGATAGCATAGCAGTATTTGTCAAGCAGGGCAGAGGTGATTCATAAAGACGGATAAATATCCACGGACGATGAGATTCAGGCAGACAAGCCAGCAGGATGTTGTCAGCCTCAGCTTCTGTTTGCGGCAGTAAAAGATCGGACCACAGAGGAGAGGACCGGAGAGGATGAAACCCGACTGGCAGCATTACCATCTACTTACATTCCAGCCTGGACGGCTAATCCCCTCGCCCACTCCAGATTACAAACTAAATGGATTAAAACCTGATGACTGATGATACAGCACTGCATTAACTCAAATACATTCCCACTACACACTCTGAGGGCCTCAAAATCACATTTGATTTAAAACAATCTCCAGAAGCTCCACTTTTAGCTGTCCTGGAGGTTTTGTTACTATGTCAAAGTCTTCTCCAACAGATTCGTTTTGCTGATGCGTAAGAGAATAAGTGTTCACATTTCTGTTTTCCGGAGGACTCAGACATGTTGGCTAGAATTTTACAGATTATCCTTCATCTTTGATCTTGAATAGATATTGATGTAATTGAAAGCTTGACAGCAGCTCATTCAACCTGCTATGGCTGACACTGGTTTTTCATAAACTGTTTGCCAAGTCAAGAATGAAATACTAATTACAACATGAGTTGAGGCTGATGAATGCAGCAATAGCACGATCTTTGAATGCATCCGTTCAGCCAGTGAGTCAGGCACGAGCAGCTGGTTCAGAGCCTTGTAGCAACACTAGCCTGAACCCTGTTTGTTTGCACAAAAGGACTTGTGCAGGGTTGGGAAGTTGTACTTAGTCAAGGATTAAGGAAAAAACAATGCTCACTTTCAAGGTCACTTCATACAAATTAGTTTTTAGGTTGCATAACTTTCTGGTCTTGATTTCATGACTGAACCCCAATCTGTACTGGAAAAGTAGGTGTAGGGGATGCATTTAATTCATTACAGTTAAAAAGCTATAACTCAGTCACTCTAAGAATATCTGTCAAATCTCAGGAAAGAAAACACAGCAAGTACTGATTGACAATCATTAACTAGTTACAGCAGACATAATTAAGCCATAAATCTCTGAAATGGAGGCTGTTCTTCACGGGTTAGTAGCACTTTAAAGATTTATTAGTGAACACTAAACAGCATCATCACGTTGCTTCCTCTAATAAAAGGTTGGCTCAAGGTCCCTGGTTATGTAAAACAACTCCAAAAAGAGGAAATGCTTAAATCCCCTTGAGATAAAAGCTCTTCTGATTCATTTGTTGCTTTTGCTTAAGGACAAAGGGCTCCGTTTTCATACCGCTGCAAAGCTGGTCTAAGGCAGCTCCAGGTGCAGGGATGGGACAAAATCCTGTTTTATTCATTAATCATGATAACAAATAATTTAACCGTGGTGAATTTCAATTAATCATCCAATCGTCATAATAGTGAATTAAAGTGTCTGCTATGAATAACCTAATGTAATCTTCACTATTCATGCTATATCGAAAAGTCCACACTACAATGCAAGTTGGACTTTGTAGAACAGGGTAGACTTATATGTTATTTTTTTAATCTACCCTTTATTTAGGCAGGGATACCTTATAATTTATCAATACCTTATTTATTTGTTTTTATTTGTTATATCAAGATGTGTCCCCTATTGGCATGATTCAGCAAAGGTTGTGAGGTGAAGTGATTACAGAATGTTTGACTGCCATTCTTTTTTTTATCAATTTCATCGTGTTTACTTCAAATTCCTATATATACTTTGAATTTAAAAAAAAAAAAAAAGGATTTTCGTAAAATTAATGAGATAACATCATGTATCGTAATTATTTTGGCCACAATTATGTGACATGAAATTTTCTAATAGTCCCACCCCCTGCCCAGGTCTATTTGTAATTTGGTGCAGTGCAAGTGGCTTTTTTCGCCACCTGCGTCAAGTTGCTATTTGACCAACATAAACCCGGCTGCACTGAGTTGGGTGGAGCAGCACAACAAGGGGTGTGTCGGTAAAGATGCACTGGTGCATTGCAATTTTGGGGTGAACTTGCGCTTGTGCCTCCGCCAGCCTGGAGCAGGTTGAAGTGCAGCAAAGCCGGCAAAGGACTGTTTTTATGGCTTTAGTGGGCAAGAGCGCACATGAACAGAACTACCCAAAATCCCATAAGCAGGTTTGCTGGATGTCCTTCACATTTCATCCCACTTACATAAATGGTCAAAACAATAACTCTGAATGCAACCTTCTATTTCAAAATATTAAGCTTATTCTTGTCTATCGATTTGAACGTGAATCAGGTCGCTGACGCGAGTCATGACACACTGGGCAGCGTTTCTTACAACACAGGAGAAAAAGCCATTCATATTATTAGCTACATCTTCATGTTGGTTTCCTCCTGTGTTCAGTTTGGCTGGCACCTCCTTCTGCTCCTTCTTCATCCATTACAAAATAGAATAAACGCTGCGTCACAGCGGTCTTAAAGGAAATGAGAGGAGCTGATCTGATTGGCCATGACTGAAATCAGCTGGGACACACCCTCTAATTCTTTTCTTTTTGTAATTGCTCCCGCTTTACCACTGTGCCAGGCTGCCCTGCATATGCGCCTGCATTTCTGGTCACCAAATTACAGAGAAAGATTTAACAGACTTGGACCTGCATCTGCGTGTGCCCAGATAGAGCCCTCATTGCAAAGACGTTTAACTCTCTTCACTCAGCTCAGCTATACAGTCACAATACACAAGTTCACTGGGAGCAGAGGTGACAAGAGCCAGCAACAGAGCGGCTGCTTGGAGGAAGGTCAACCCTCCAACACCCTCCACTCTTTGAATCAGCACTAAACCAATTGCACTTCCCCATTGTCTTGAACATGTTGCCTAGCAACATCACATCCCTGCAGTGACTGTCTGCATGTGTGTGTGTGCGCATTTTGTGCTGCAAGAGGAATTTCCATGGAAACAACAACAGCAGTACAGACAGACACAACAGCACTACTCAGCTCACCTGAGAGCTATTTGGCCAACTGATCAAACACACACACACACACACACACACACACACACACAGGCCTCTAAAAGGATGTGCGACACACTCATCTTTCTTATGGCTCATAATCTTCAGACAGGTAATCACAGACAAATCAACAACACTAAGGTATTAAATTAGCCAACAAGCTCACATGAAATGAATCAAACAAAGATTACTTTCTAAATGTTATTGACAGGCATCTAATCAAATGCTCATTCTAATGATGCTTCAAATAAGAAATGAGATTTGCATCAATATACTGTACAGCAGCTGGAAATGAAAGAGGCCATTCAGGTTTTGTGCATGATTTGCTTTGATAGTGAGTCCTCACAGTACAGTCACAGGAAACACTCATCACACTCAACTCAGTAACCTCACGTCTTATCTTGATGGTACAGCTACATACTTACGGATGTGAAAGTAGGAGTGTACGATATGACGATATCAGACCGCGAACAATTAGAATGTGTTCACGTACTGCTGTTACATAGAGACTGTTTGCATCATGTGTCAGTTCACATTCTATCTGTTTCAGTTCTACACTAAGACACACAACGAAATCAAACTATTTGCTGCTCTGCTCCGTTCCAGTGTCTCCCACAGATACACAAAGATAAACTAAACACGGCAAACATGCGGCACCCTCCTCCCTCCCCTTTCACGACGCAACTTTAGATTTGTAAAACAAAATGAAAAAGACGAACACGTCATCAAAACGAAAGCATCATAAATGAGTCAGCGTTAAGCAGCTTACGTTAGCTCGTTCGGGGGGGGGGGCCCGTGGTTGTCAGCTGTGGAGGTCCTAAACCAGCTTGAAAACTTAATGACATCGTGTCTGGGTTCATAAAATCATCTCCTGGTCTGTTAAGTTACAAACAGCCACAGTTTACATGTTAGCATTAGCGAGTAACGTTAGTATCAGGAGAAAGGGGGGGCTTGCCATTTCTTCAGTCATTAACTACGTGTATAAGCATAATTTCTGCTCTGTATCAGTTATGGAAGTCCTAGAAACGTTGGAGAACTAAATGACGTTGTCTCTGTGTTCACAGCATCATCCCGTGGTGTTTAAAGTCGTGTTGTAGGAGCTCAGTGTGTTCACACACAGCACTGTTTTGGCTGCCGTGCCTGATTCAACGTCCGGACATTGAGACATTCGTGCCTTCAGGACGTCAGTGATGTTGGGAGAATGTCAACACTGACTGGCTTTCACGACAAAGCATTATGCGAATTCACCTGAGAGTTCAAATTCTTTTTAATTTTAATTAGTTTACTTTTGCAGAGCCTGCAGTTAGTTTACAAAACACATTTACTCTACATGTTATTCTTACATTTTAATAATTCATAAATCAAAACAAAATCCTTTTGAGAAACCAGGAACCAAACATAAGCTGACCATATGTTTGTAAGCAAAACTGTGGCCCTGCATTTGCCATCACTTGTATAATAGTCTTAACCAACATGTCAAACTAAAGAATTGTGATAAAAGAGAATGGGAGAATGGGATCCTGCCATGAAAGAAATCTGGATACGATATGTTTGTCATATTGCTCAGCTCTAGGTCAAAGTACATAATTGGATGAGAAACCACATAATCACTCAATCGTTATCATTTTATTTTTCCACTGCCACAGAAAATGCCCATTAGACCATATGACATCACCTCAAAATAAAAAAAACTCATCAGTTCCTCCAGCAAATCTTTAAATCCCTTAAAAACTAGAAGATGATTTAAGCATAGCCTCTTTTTTCCATTTGTCAGTCTGCCCCGCACTCTGTCCTGATTACAGCCGGCTATTGAACATTGATACTTTTCTGGTGCTGACCAAACTGTGCCAGAAACACTCAGTATTGAAACTGTCACTAAGAGCTAATGTCAAATGTTCAGACTTTTCTTTGTGTTAATTAATATATTTTAAAGAAAAACATGTTGATATTTCTCAATTGAGGGTGTTTAGAGAAGTATTTCTTTGTACAGGTGCCCAAACTCAGGCATTGTGTTTGCAGATGAATTGTTTGTCAATGACAGAAACATAATTTTCACTACAGTACACAACAAAAACAAAGTGCAGACATACTGCTCTATCTGAGGAGGAATGGGATTTTTCCAGCTATGTCTTCATTTTCTTCAGGTCATTTTGTCAGACTGGATGTTTGCTTTAGCTCCGAGTCCTCTCTCTGCCCTCAGCCTTTATGTGCATCTCGTCTGCTGTACCACACACTGCAGATTCAAAATAAATCTGCTGGAATGGAAGCGAAAAAGAGTGCAGTTCTGCTTTTCATTTAGGTAAATTGTGCACTTACTTCTTTCCATTTCCAGTCAGAACTGTTACTGTGAGAATAAACACAGCTGATCACTGATTACTAGTTCTGCACACTGCTAGTTAACAATGTACTACAACAAGTCACTTCTTTTTACACAAAATTTTGTACTTCTCATAGGTTAAAAACTGGCATTGGTCAAATTCTTCATCTTTGTTATTTGTTTTTGATGAGCAGTTCTGATTTTAGAGTAATTTTATTTAAGGAGGGTTCTCACTACCATACTGTAGTGGGCCTTCAGTCAAAATTCACTTATGAAAAACTACATATGGTGATGCACCAAAACAAAAAATATGTGGCAAAAATCTAAAATAATGAAACACAGTTTTTCATTTATTTTGCCAATTTTCTCTCCGTTGCATTAATGTGCTTCTTAAAAAACCTAAACAAAATTACAATTACATTCTGCTTTGGCAATGGCCAAACTTTTTTGTCTTTTAAAGAAGTCAGTCATGGATGGTGCTGTAACTTTATTTCAGGAAAATGTTTATTTTATAAAGTTTTTTAAAGTTATTAATTCGTGACACATTAAAGTTAATATCACATATTAAATAGTTAATGTAAAACATTGAGTGAAAAGAAGACTGTACGCTTCTTTGATATTTGATATGTGAATTACAAGTGCAGAGAATAATTTAGAGGTTAGACAGCTGAGTTAACTGTTCGGATTGGTGGACTTCATTACCCATGATGCTCTCCAAGGGGAAGAGAGAGAGAAGTTTTTGTTACCTGTTTACTTCAGACTACAGTAGCCTCACTGCTGTAAACAGACAAGTTGTACTTCACACTCACAAGCTCATGTCATATATTTACCCTTTTTCACTCACTAAAGTGGTGTCTGATTTTAAGAAACGTCTTATGTCATCATTTTTAAACGTTAAAGAAGAAGCTACAATAGATGGAGTGGGTGGGACTAACGTTAACTTTACTTTTCACTGCTGCTGCTGTCACTGTTGTCTCTTTCTTGTACTTGACTAACCTCAGCCTAACAAATTGATTCTCTCTTTGTTTGTTAAAAATTATTCGGCTGAAAATGTTTTTTTTTGGTTGTTTTTTTTGTTTTTTTTTCCTATTTTGGGCTGGCAGAACATTGGTGCATTCCTAATTAGGCCTACATACACAACATACTTTTCCCCACTGGTTTTTCTACAAAACTTCTTTTTAAACCCCCTTAAAAAAAAAAAAATCTTTTACAACAAAAGAAGAGGCCAAACATGTTAAATGTATAAACTCAAGAAGCTGTGCATAAATTTTAAAAAGTAAACATATTGGCAGAATTTTTATTGAGATCAGGATTTGTCTGAATGAAACATTAAAAATCTGAGTAAACAGTCGAAGCATGTACAGACACTGTGCTACAGACAAGTCTGACAAAATACTAAATCTTGTAATGGAAAATGTTACCTCGGGCTGTGTATTAAACCTCAGAAGTTCTTTACATTTTCCTCAGTGTTGCTTTAATTCAGTCGCTGTACTGACTCCATAAATGACTTCCTTTTGCTCTGACAGTTTTTAGTTGGCATATGTCTCCCATGCAGCATATTACGCTGCATCCACAGTAATAATTTAATGAAATGATAAGGTTAGATGTGAGTCATCTCACCCTCATCTTCTCACACATTCAGACAGTAAAGGGAGGCAAATGTGTTTATGATAACCTTTACTGTTGCTGTAGCCATTAATGGTTCCCACTCCAGTGCAGAAATGGTAATTCATTAACCCTCCTCCACTTTCTGCTTTGAACTAGAGCCAATAAAACAGCAGAGGGAGAGAAATGGGAAAATAGAGAAGAGAAAACAACAAAAGTGATGTTTTGCTTGGTGTGGAGACTCAAAGCTCAAATACATATCACACAAGACGTTCGAATGTAAAAATAAATCATTTTAAAAAATCACTGTATCAGGAATTGTGTGGCTGGATCAGGTCGGTGTGCACACCAAAAATAACAGCACTTCTGTGTCAAACCACAGATCATCATCATTTTATATCAAGCATTTCTCTTTAATAAAGTGATACAAGATAAAATTATAATCTTTTCATTCATTACCTAGAAGTCTAATAACATTTAGCTCAGACTGAAAGCTGTTTTATAAACCAGCTGCCTGTCAGTTTACGCCCAATACTGTAACAGAAGATCAATAGGACTGAATCATTTTCTCTAAGTGGCTAGTCATCTCTGCCCGCATACACCAATCTTATAGAGTCACTGCGCTGAAAGATGAAAAGACTGGAAATCTCTAAATAGTTTTATGAGGCGTCCTTGGCCTTGGACTGGAAAAGCAGCAGGCAGATTGTGCAAACACAAAAAGGGCTTTCAGATTGCTTTTTAAGGAAAGAAAAATCTTACTTAAGAAGGAGAAAATCAGAGCCTAATTGCCCAGAAATTCTCAGTGATTCATTTTTTCCCTTTTCTTTAAAGTAAGGCTTGAAAGTAAAAACATTTGATCAAATATCCAAACTCAATAAGTTGCTCTTCTCTGTGCTAATATTCAGGAGAGCTCCACTGACAGAAGTTTATGCAGAACCTTAGTGCTGCTGATGTGTATGTTCATGTCCTTCGGCATTAAAAAACGGATCAAAAACTCTTTATTATAATTATACTGCAAATCAACTGTGTATTACGAATACTGACTAACAGGTAAAGACAGGACGAAAAGAATTTGTCTTGTAAATGATTCTGGGGTTATTGTTGTTGGATAGCTGCCACACTTCAATGAACTGATTAAGTACAGAGACGGATACAAGCACAGCAGTTTGAACAGATTATTCAGTGCATCAGTGCTACCATGGTTACTAAATGATTTTCATAAATATATACATGGCTTAAACAGTTCATTTAAGATTGCTTAGCTTTTGAAATTATTCTAAAATCCCGTGCCCTGTCCTACCCAGTCTCAGCTCAGGCCACACCAGGTTTACATGACAGCTGTTAAACCAGCTGAAGTGAACTATACTAACTGGGCAAATTGAACTGGGATTGTTTTAACCAAATCTAACAGGTTTGGTGTAAAAGCTCCCATCACACTGTTTTACACAGGCTTTAAGAATCTGGCACACACTATTAAGGGGGAGTCAGTGGTTTGGAATGTTTGAAAATCAGACAAATTCTCATTCTTCCTGAATCTGCTCTGCTTTGGTTTATGAAAAGAACAACATGATAGCTTTTAAATTCTGATAATGTGTTGAAGCACCATTTGCTTTTTGTGAATCTGGCTCTAATGAAATCATCAAAGGTAACAAGTTACGAAAGTCAGTCCTGAGAGTATTCGGGTTATTCCTCACGGCCTCAGTTGTGGTCCTCAGAAAATCAGTTCAGTGCCAGCGTGATGTTCCTTTCCCAGAAATCCCTCTTTTATCTAAAAAGCCTCTTTCATCTTCTTTAAAATGTTCTACGTCAAAGTTCTTTCATCCTTTTCATGAAAAACTGAGGGGATAAAATTCCTCACTGTTGAGGATGGAGATTTGGGGATGTTGTGCGTGCGTGTGTGTGTGTGTGTGTGTGTGTGTGTGTGTGTGCAGTTTCTCATCTTGCTGAAAGGTAGCAGAATCCAGCAGCAGTATTACAACAGCGAGCTCTGTGGAGAGGTGAAGCTCCTCCAGTGCCACCTCCACCCTCCAAACTCTGCTACAAGCAATAAATACTTTCAGTGAATTAAGACGGCGCTCGGCATGAGAGCGCTCACGCTGTAAATGACTCTGCAGAAGTAGAGCAGTGACTGAAAAACCACTGAACACAGATGCAGATCATTTGTTGTCTCTGAAAAAAAAACCAAACAATTTTTGACACTCGAGAAGTGGTTTTGCACGGCAGGATGACCTAATATATTAAGTAACTCCCATGCATGCTCCTCTGAAAGAAAATTTTGTATATTTTGAAGTTAAACGCATCAATCTGATGCACGTTGAGAGCAAAATTAAAATGTTAAATCTACTATGCACTTTGTGCTCTTGTATTTGTTTATTTTTTTATATTTATTTATTTGTGTAACAATTGCTGGTTCCAGCTTCTTTAATGTAAGGATTTGCTGCTTTTCTTCATCATTTATTACAGTAAATGAAGAATCTTTGCGTTTTAAACTGTTGGCTGGACAAAGGAAGCAACTTGAAGATGTTACTTTGGGCTCTGGGCAGGAGTGAAAAACATTTTTCACATTTTTTGACATTGCATAGACTAAAAGATTATTAGCCACCCCTGTTGGACTTGATGATCAGTTTAGTGTCCTTTTCATATTTTGACATGACCTTGTAACTTCACTGTAATCATAAGTACATAAAAAAACAACAAAAAAACTATGTTACATCTACGTCCTTGCTTGTTAGACAGACCGTTGCCGTGGGAACATTTCAGAATCGGCATCGGTCTCATGCTGAGTAGCAAACCAGTGAGTGAGTGAGTGACCACACTGGCAGCTTGAAGAGGTGCTCTCAATAAATCAAAGGTTTAGTTTTTATTTGCTGAACAAAAGTTACTCAAACATACAAAGTGTTTGTACAAAAGTCCCGTTTGTCCTGGGAAAGATTTCCGATTATCCCGAATATATTTTCTATCATCCCATGGACAACAGGTCTCTGTTTCTTAAGGCCTGCCTGAGTGAAGGGAAATTGAAACGATGTGCTCGGCTGAGCAGCGGCGCAAAACAACGTTAAAGATCTTTTCTGTTGTAGCGTAAAACTTTTTACTTACTTACTTACTGTGGCGGGACAAACTGTCTAACATAGTGGGAAACACTGGATCACACAGTTATACTGCTTATTACTAGGGATGAGCAAGTACACCACTATCTGTATCTGTATCTGTTCAACCATCTAAATTATCTGTATCCGTATCTGTACTCGGAGTGTGCGGGGCCTAAACCGGAAGTGGGTGTGGTTTAACTGAAAAAAAAAAAAAAAACCTGACCAGAGTGGAGGCAGTGACCGACGCGACACGAGCCGTTTTCAGC
>JAPZDX010000008.1:22384235-22396573 GCA_029783625.1 Naso annulatus | reverse complement strand
ACCGGAAAAGTCAGCACTAATGAGTAAAATATTTCCTAAACTACATTTTGTTCAAAAACCAGTGTGAGCTCTGAGAGAGAGAGAGAAAAAGAGATTTAAAGAGTAGCAGTAGTAGTACTGTAATATTGCAATCCTGCACAATTTTTAATCAATATTCAACTTCTGCAATTTCTGTTATTGTATTTCATGTTGTCTCTTACTTGTACACTTGCTTTGGCAAACATATGTTTTCCAATAATAATTCTCAATATATATGATGTTTATAATAATAATTATGTTTGCCAAAAAAGCCCTTTGAATTGAAGAAAGTAGTGCTGGTCAAACAAGAATGAAAAGAGAGGGAGCAGTGGTAATGAGAAAGGTGGTGAGTCAGAGGGAAATAAAACATTATTTTCTGGTAGTTTCACAGTGGCTGAGTACAAATTAACAGTACTACACCCTTGCACTGCTGTTTATTTTGCTATGTGTGGCACATGAAGGCTACTGTGTTTGCTCGTGTGTGAACTTTGACGTAAACAGCATCTACTCGGGTGTTAAACACTGAGGTTTTTCTTAAGCTTCTGCCTGCAAGGTCATTTATGTTAGGTTCTCCAAAAACTAGAAAGTAAATGACGTTAAATATGGAAGAAAAATATCCGATATATCAACCCAACCATTACATGACCATAAAGCAGTAATGTGATAGTTGTGATGTCTTTGATATGGGTTTTACAGAATGTATTCTATGTGTGGAGAATATGTCTGTGCTCCTGCCGCAGTGACAGCATCTGTCCTGCAGGAAGCACCGCTGTCGGTCCTGCTGTCCTGGCATGTACCCACTGTGATAATGTGACGGGATTTCTTTGACATATTTTTGTCTCCTTCCACAATGCATGATGGGTCTGAATCTCAATCACAACACAGTGTAACATCTATGTGATTATTTAATGGCTTGTGGAAACATTTTTGGTTTTCGGTTGTCTTGCTTAGCGAGACTGCTCCACACACACACTCCACATTAGGCGAAATGCCCCCTAGCAACGTGATGATTGTCCACACTGATTAATTTTGAAAGGGCAAAAACCAATGAGGACAGAGTAAAGACTGTCTGACCGATCCTAAAAGTCGGTCCCCTCACTCACTCACGACAAAGCCATCTCAAGTGCTGCCGTGCTGCATTGACAGGCTATATCAATACATGACCCAGCTATCACAAATAAGTCACAGCAGCTGAGTGTCCCAAGTTTGCTGTGGGGTCAAAGTATTTTTGTGGCCCAACCTCGTCCCCTTAGCAAACAGCCAACAAATTTTTCCACTGGCTTTACGGACTATTGCAGGAAAAAGCTCTGCGTGTTATGATTTTTGAAGCATAAATGTAATCATCAGCAACAAAACGCTGCCGTAGGCTATAAACAAACGACGCATCAGGCTCATCACTTCAACATCACCACCACTAAGCTTCCTATTAGGGGTTTTACCAACTAATCAACTAGTCAACTACCTTTACCACTGGTCAGTGCTGTAGACAACAGTCAACTCGTCGTGGATGGCATCTCTTTGATTACAATTGTTAATTATGTTATCCTTTTGTTTACTAGTCGACCACTGTTTTGAAAAAAATTAGCAACTAGTAAAAATTGGTAGTTGTGAAACCCCTAATTCGCACAGATTAAATCAAGTTGAAAACTCTGAGATGGAATAGTTTGTAAAAACGTGAGTATGAAGGCTGTAAAGGCAGACTTGCGATTAGATTAGTTACCATGTTTGGCCTGATGACATTAAATGTCCACTTGTGTGAGGCTTGTCAGTATTTTGAGTAAAGTAAAACAAATCATTAACTGAAGACTGTGTGGACAGCTAAAGGAATGTAGGTACAAAAATGTCAATTTTAACACATCGTCATGAAAGAACTGATGATGCATAACAGGGTGAGAGTATCCAAGGGAGGATTTTTACTTGAAACTCTCCTCAGTAGGGAAATGACTGCACACGACTCACGTGGTAAGGAGGAAAAAAGACATGTATTTGCAAAGGGGCCTGTAATACAATCTCCACGGTCATGGAGTCATTCTCAGCTCGAAAGCGTGCTGTGTAATTTTATCTGCAGTATTTCCTGAGGTGGCACATTTTGATGGCTGAAGCTGGGGACGTGTTAGGCAGAGTGGTGCAATGAACAAGGCCAGGGGAATCCAAAGGGAACGGCACTGGTTGCTCTGCGAGTTCCTCACACTCGTGTTCTAACCAAACACTTGCTTTCTCTAATGTTCTGTGGCTCATTGCATTTGATAATCCCTCGAGAAACTGCTCGCACTTAACCATTACATACTGCATGCCTCGACAAATGCAAATAAGTCAGTATCATTTGAGGACAGTTTTTGTTATAAAAACACCAGCTCTGGCTTGTGTGAGGAACAGTTGGTGATTTATTACAGGAGTAGCACTGAAAGGAAACTAAATAACGCCTGTCAACCTTCCTAGAAACTGGCAACCCTTGGGTATTTATTAATAAGAAGAATAAGATGTCATCATTGTGTTTAATTCTAACTGTGCTGTGGCTGAAGGCAGCAGCTCACAGGGTATCACTTCCTTTGTGCCACAGGATTTCTATCCCAGGACAAACCTGCTGCAGAATAATTGCAACAGCAAATACACAAGTCCTTAAGATCCCATGGAGACTTGAGGCTATATGCTGGCCTTCTGCCACTATTTTTCTTCTCCATATTACACTCAGGAGGATGTTAGCATGCCTCAAGCAAAGTGTTTGTTGGATGAACAAACGGTATCTGAATTTTTCCTCATCCTGCAGTTTTCTAACCATGGATTAGGAGGGGTCTGTGGCTACATCCACATTATTGTGTTTAATATTGCTACATTTCAGCCTGGCGTTCTTACTAATCCGGCATCTTAGCAGCCCTAAAACGGAGCAGTTTGGAGATGCTGCTGTCCCCATTTTATTTTGAAAAAGTTTCACATCTTACTGTGAACGTGCAGAGGTTGGTAAAAGCAGTATAATTAACCCTACATACCCTTCAAAATCTCATTTTTGGGTGGGACGTCTTTGCCCATGGCCCAGGCTTACTCGGTCAATGGATTCTGTTCCTGGTACAGGTGGAGTATGTCGCCATAATGTTACTTGCTCTGGGATGACTCCCACTTTACACTTTCCACCGCCATGACCACTTTGTACTCCTGTGTTACCCAGAGTTACAACTCCAACTCAGCATGTGTTGTTAGACTCTTTCTTAAATTTAAAACAGAGTAATGTGGATGTAGCCTGAATGCACTCTGTGCTGTAACTTTCCAGAACCGACAATCTCTCATTCACACCCACTTCTTGTCATGACTGGCCAGCTGTGTGGAGGTGAGACAGGATCCAGGGGTTGAACTTCTCTCACTTGTTCTCATTAGTTACAACAGAGGTTTTCCAACTTCCTCACATAAAGGACCCCTAAACTGACATTTATTAGACAACGAAACTCCATTCAGTAAGATTTTGTTCCACAGCAGCTTTATCTAAGCCTGCTGTGATCACTGCTATGTACAACTATCTGTGTCACTTCATGTGAACAACCTGTTGCAACACTATTAATGTCATGCAAGAGAAAAATTGAGTTTTTTTCAAACATTTAAACAATATCAGAACTCCCTCCTCCATTATTTTCCTCTCGACCTTTGGATGTGACTGGTTGGAACAACTTAAAACACTTTTCACGTCCAAAATATCTGAACATGCTGTGCAAAACATTTTTTTCTAGCATAACCAGCAAATTCCCAGCAAAACCCTGTGTCACAAACACTTTATGGTGTTTATGGGTCATACTTCCTTGGTAGTGAAGTGGTTCCACCCACAGCATAATTTCACATTAAGACAAGTTGACTTATATGGGTTTTTTTTTTTTTTGGTAACAGTGCTTGTAGGAGGCTTGTTTTAAATTGGCACCACAGCAGCCAGCAAGTGGCACAGTGTGGAGAACAACAGTGTCTCTCTTAACAGCTCTGGTATCAGCACCAACACACCATGTGAATTGGCCTTACTGTTTGGCCAGCTCATTCCCCAATCAGATAACAACTGCTGCTGTTCCGTGCCATCACCCCGTGATATCCAATGCCAACCTGCCATGAAGTGCTTATAAACTAAATCAGAGCTGTGTTACATCAGGGAGCTGAGCAAAAACACCAGGGTGCATTCAAAGTGAAAACATCTGGTAGTAGTTTGCAGCCACTTCCTTGCTGAATTCTGTGTTTCAGCCCAACGGCGCACATCATCTTAATCAGCAGCAGACTTACAGATCTGATCAGGTAAGTCAATATTTGGTGCAGAGAGCAGAGACGTGTGTCAACAAAACTGACTTGCAAACAGCTACAAACACATTGTGCAGTAAATTTTAGCAGTTTTAAACCTTCAC
This sequence comes from Naso annulatus, assembly GCA_029783625.1. Classification (NCBI taxonomy): domain Eukaryota; kingdom Metazoa; phylum Chordata; class Actinopteri; order Acanthuriformes; family Acanthuridae; genus Naso; species Naso annulatus. Next base: position 22,392,188 of record JAPZDX010000008.1, on the reverse strand, counting down.
TTTCAGTGTTTTCTTAGAATAACTCAAAGAGGACACAAAGAACTTTGTTCAAGTGCTGCTGTTGTATCAATTAATACTAAGACTTGACAAGATGTTCAATAATCAAGAGAGAAAAATTATTTAATAATAATTTAGTAACGCAGGTGTATGTTGAGGCCTTTTCAGGGAAATTGTCTCAAAATGCAAAGAAAGTGATATTTTTATGTCCAATAGTTTGTTGGAAGAAATATTAAAACAAGTAATGGTGGCTGAGAGGACAAAACAAATAAGGTCAAACACAGACAAATAAATCCTCATCGGCACAGTGACTAATCACTATTTTTATTATTGATTAATTTCTCTGTCACTCAAACCAGTGTTTTTCCTATGATGTTACTGCCTGAGACCCCCTCCAGACCTTAACAGTACAAGGTTTGCACAGAACGGCAAAGTAGGGGTGCCCAGTGGCTCAGATGGTAGAGCAAGCGCCCCGTATACAGAGGCTATGTCTTCGCCGCAGCGGCCATGCGTTCGATTCCACCTCTCTCTCTCTCCCCTGTTTCCTGTCTACTCTTCAGCTGTCCTATCCAAGAAATAAAGCCCCAAAAATATCTTTAAAAAAAAGAACACCAAAGTAGATGGTATTTTTTCTCCTTAAGAGGGAGCAGTCATGACCTGCCCAAATCTGCCTCTCACCAGCAAAAACTCTGTGCCTTCACTGGTCAGATTGGTCAGGTTCAGGGTAAGAACATCAGGTAAGCCAATCAGACACAGATGAGGGCGGGTCATGCCTTTGCCATCCTGAGATGGTCTCCCAGTTAGCGCTCTGCTAATTTAACTGTGGATAAACTAATATAATCGTGAGGCTTCTCTAGACTTACTACAGTGCATATATTAAATTCTGATGGTGAAAAGAGTGATTTCCCAGAGGTTGTGTGATGCTTAAAACAATTTACCCACCATTTTGGTGCTGCAGTTTGAAGTCGCAACAAGCAAAGGATGAGGCTACCTGTGTCAAGCTGCACAAAAAAAGTCAAAGACACAAGGACAGCGAATCTCGTCAATTTTCAAAATAAGACACCCAGTGCAGATCGTTTTGCTTTACTAAATAAAATACAGCCAGCCATGACATGCGGACGTATCCATGTATTGACAGTGTTGCTGTTATTACTCTCACTGAGAGAGGGGAGACTGCAGGTTTAATTTACTGCAGTGCGGAAAAGGTTAAAAAAGTCTGCTAAATGACCATGATACCACCACCAAAAAGAAACAAACTGTGTAACATACAACTCAATCTTCACTTTTTTTCTCCCTGAGCCAGGGAGCAAAGTAAAAACAGGAAAGGAGGATGAACAGGGGCTGATGGTGAAATGTCTTCTTAAAGTCAAGAAAGATGAAGTGCAGCTTTAAATTATGCACACTTTGCTCTTGATGTTCTTCTGTTTTGTAAATTAATACAGTCTAAGTCTTTGTCTTAGATTTTGAATATACAAAGTGAACAACAATTTGAACCTAAATGAATGAACTGCCAATCCACTGTGCCATCTGACCGAAGCCGACCACAGCAATAAGTCATCCCAGTGCTGTAACTGTTGAGGCTTTTATTGGTGTGTACCACCAGACCTGAAATACTTCTAGGGGAAACTCTGACGCCACTATAATTTCACAGAGCTGTTTGTTTGTCTGACCAAAAGTTCAAAACATTAATGTTTTTTAATGTTCACCGGCATCAAACACAGACCATTTCCTCCTCTGTTGGAAATGACATCCTGCAGGACTGTGTTGATTGACCGGTAATCTCTGGAAAACCCAGAATAAACGAAGCCGCGAGAACCAAAGATGGAATGAAACGACGGATGACCACCTGAGCGTCTACAGAGAGCCACCGGCACAGTGCGTGAGCATACCCAGCCGAGGACACAAAGTAAGAGAGAGTCGGTGAAGCAGATCTACCTCTTGGCGCTGGTGGAGAGCTTGGCAGCAGTCTTGCTGGAGATTTTGGCCTCCTTCTTCTTAGGTTGGGCCTGGTCCCGCTGCTCAGGGCCCGGCTGCTCCGGAGGAGCCACCTCCCTCTGCTCGGCATCCGAGCTTCCCCCACTGGTGTTGGGGCTGTCGTCCGGCCTCGGCTGTACCTCACTGGACATGCTGACACTGTGCATACACACACACACACACACACACACACACACACACACACACACACAGTGTTATGCATATATTCTGAATACACATAGACACGCTCACCTAAAAGGTTTGGTGAATCTTTAATGTCGACATTTTTATGGGAAATTGAGCAAACTTAACCTGCTGTTGGGGACTCTGATATACGGTTGAAAGGCCCAGACAAAACTAACAGACAGACCTTGACCTTGGACTAACCTCAAACCCTGACTTTAATGTTTACTTCATTTAAAAAAGTTTAGATTTTGAAATTATTTAATAGTCATTTCAAAGAACTACGTAGAGCTGTGGTTCCCTTATTCTATGACTAAAACATACAATTATATGAATGTATAAATAACTAATAAGCTTGTAAAAACAACAACACCCCCCCCCCCCCCTTTTTTTGGGGCAGCTGTCCTTCTGCCTGGTGCTGCAGCAGCAGATACTTGTGCATCTCTTGCCAGACAGCAGCGGGGTGAACAGGCTGTGGCCTGTGTTGGTACTGTCCTTTAAGATCCTTTAAGCTCTAAGCACTCAGGAACCTCACCTCCACAACATCACTGATGCTCAGTGAACGAGGACCAACGATGTTCTGACCGGCTTTAATCACTCGCAGCAGAGCCGTCCTGTCCCGGACTGAACATGTTCTCTGTATTGAGTACTTAATACATGTCTGATTTGACGAATAATGTCATAGCATTTAATGTGTTCGGTTTTCAATTTAATGTAAAATTCTTTATAAAAGCCAAAATACGTTTGTGAGGTCAAAACTGTTTGTTTTTATTGTGATAAGGATGTCAGATGGATTTGATTTGACCAGAGCTTTGTAATTTCAGGTTAAGGGTGTTTTCACATTAGGCACAATTGTTTCGTGCTGTGCCTGTGCACAATTGCTCCCCCTACCCTCTCCCCCGTCGGCCCACTTTCCCATTAGTGAATTCGTTCTGTGCCCGAGCATGCTTGCATATGTGTGCAGTCTCATACAGTAGGGGGCTTCACATAATTGGTTTGCAGTTCATCAATACACACAAAGAAGAGGAAAAACCAACTTCTTATTTCTTTCAAGCTAATGTGATGGACGAATCAGTGGCAGTAGAGGAATACTTTTTAAATGTATTAAAATAACAAACTAAGATTTTCTGGCTCCGTCTTTACATGCATGTAAAGTTTTGTTTATGGTTGCTGCAGTACTCCCTCCACGCGCTAAAAGTGAAACCATCACGCTCGCTGAGGCGTTTATGGTCAGTGTGCTGCACACTGCAGTATTCTCCAAAATGCCAGAGGGCGTACACACAAAATATTCTGTGAATCAGCAACAAGTCAATGAGTGTACAGGAAGAACAACATTATCCAACATGGCTACACTAAATACACAATATCCTCACATGACACTGGAGTGAATTCTCATTCTATACGTTTAACTTGTCACTTTACAAACAGGCTATGCTAACAAAATGGAGTAAGAATTCTTCATTTTGCTGGACACAGTCATTGGGATAGGCCGGTTAAATGAGTTTTTGTTTGTTTGTGAAAGAAGCTACACACGCAAACATTGCAAATATACACACTTTTATTTAAACGCGCACCTAAATTAAGTAATTACACAAATATACACAACAGTAGCTGCACGTTTAACCACATGGCTATAAGTCTTTTGGGAACTCCCTCTCCCCATGAAACTGCTTCAACCCTCGCTGGTATCCGGCTTAAAATGAATAGTACATAGTGTGAATAGTGCGGATTTACAAAAATTCAGAGGCATGCAACCAGACGCCATTAGGGCTTGCAGGCACAATGACATCACTTTTGGCGCACGCACCCTCACACTGCTAAGACTACGGCGATCCATAATCCAGGCTTGAGTTACCTACCGTGTCATGGTTGCTAGGCGACAACAGCTGTGCGTTGTGAAAAAAACAGGAATGCTTTCATGCAGCCCATCACATAGCAGCCCACTTCCTTGTTTGGGCACAGTTGATTACACATCTCATGCATACCGTGCCTGAGTACACATGAACCGTACCTGAGACCACCTTTTTAAGCGGACTCAGGCACGGTTTGAGAAATGTGCCCTGGCACGGAACGCTTACGTTCACACTAATCTAATGAACTGGACTTTAGGGTCAAGTGTGCTTGGATCTGGGCCCTGACACCAAGTGTAAAACCGACCTAAATCATCCATCTTTGCTCTCAACATTTTAGCCTTTCTTACCCTCGTGTGCGTAACTACAGGTTATAGCTGAACTTTGTTATACAAAAATGACAATTAATTGTTCGTCTTATCAGTTCCAACCACGAGAAAAAAAATCAATACCATGCATCCCTACATTTCTGCTCACTAAAAGACTTAATCCATGACTCAAAGATCATTGCAATGGTTGAAAGGTTGAGACCCAAACCATGCACCACAACGTCTCTGCATCAACTCCAGCTGGTACCTTTGTTTTATGTCATGTCTGCTTTCAAATAAACACACAAAATTACCCACAAAAAAAACTATTAACCAATTATCAGAACTGTTGAACTTTTCATTTCAATAATTTCACCTCAGCTTAACATGGTTTCACATAGATTCAAGTTTTACGTCTAGTTTTTCTTAGGAACTCCATTTGAAATATTCTGAGTCAGGAATTCATAGATCGTTTATTCAGACCAACATGTTTGTGTGCCTGCAGTGTCTTGTCCATATTTATCAAAAGGTCATCATTCTTTAGATAATGTCCTTTTTTTTCATAAATGAAGAAAGAAGCAATCATAAAGCTGCAGCTTATGATTATTTTCCTTGGGGGATTGAGCCATTCAATGTTGTTTAATGCAGAGATACATTAGTGCTTAATTTTTTTAAAAATGTCAAGGCTCCAGCGATTGTGGAAGCGGGTCATAGAGTGTCTAAGCCGTGTAAAGAAGTAACTCTGCTAACCGGGAGGATAAGTGCACTGTTCTGGAAGAATACAGACATTCACCGTACAGGAAGGAGAACAAAGGAACCGTCTTGCTTCAGACTGACTTATATCATTAAAGGGAAAGACAAGTAATTCTCTGGTCTATGGAGCCCTGACACTGAATTCTTGGCAAGTAATGTTTCTAAATGAAATTGAAATTTTGCACGCTGTTCTATTTTTTTTCTTTCATGGGAGTGTGATTGTGGGAATGGACAAGCACAACATTTTAAAGCATGAATAAAAGCATAATCTTAAAAAAAAAGAAGGAAAAAAAAAACCTCCCTAATTACCCGCAAGGTAATGTGTGTGTGGTCTCCCAGGGTGTTCCAATCACCGCTTGACTCATTTTTGAGGTTTTCTGATTGGATGATTCACTCAGAATCTATGTATGGGACTGTGTTGATGCTTGTTCATTACCCTGATGAAGGGCATTTCTGTGGAAGCTCTTTCACTTTCAGTCCAAAGTGGCACTGATCTGAACAAAAGGCCGACATTACCTTGATTACAAGTCCACTTTTATTTAGAAGAAAGTGTGATTGTTGAAAATCTGAGAGTTAGAGACGAAATGCATTTGTCTTTTGTCAGAGAATGAAATGGCAACTGATGATAAAAATTTATTTTTTCAATTCCTTTGAGTAAAAATTAACATTTTTTTTTATCAGTTCCAGCTTCTAAAATACAATTTTTGGAAACACTTAAAGCATGCATCTATAATGCATTATGAACATACTTGGAATGTGTTTTATAATGCGCCCACAGTGCTGTATAACCATAGTTATTAGGGCTGTGCTACAAAATTGTTTCAGTGTGTCCAGTTGAAGAGCAAGAGTACATTTAAATTTCATTTTTTATTTTGATGTTGGCAGTCGCATCAGTGTTTGGCAATTTGTCAACATCCTGAATTAAATTAGAAAGGAAATTTTGATTTAAATTATTTGACTCAATTTCTCTGCTGAATTATCAATATAATGCGATGTGATGTATTAAGACTACCCAGATCGTACACAACAACTTGTATTTCAGCTATTTTTACATTTTCAGTGAACTATGTGGAATATCGCAATATATCACAATGTGCATCATATCGCAATGCATCGTGATATAATCATATCATGACCCATGTACTGAGACACGTACTGTATCATGAAGTCAATACCCAGTCCTGATAGTTATAAGCAGGGTTAAGTAGGGCCCTATGATTTCTGCAATCACAAAATCGGGAACAGAATCGTAGAACTGCTGAAGAAAAATGGAATCTATTGTTAAACACAGAATATCACGGAAGTGACCATAACTGGACTGAATTTCTGTTTTCAGGAGAAAGAGGAACACTTATCTGGGGAGAACATTCCGGGGGGGTTGCTATTGTGTGGGACCAGCCATATGTCACTTCACAAACAATCCCGCCCCCTCTCAAACAACACAAGCACGTCGAAGCGGCTGCCCAAGAAGCCGGGAAAGTCAGCAAAAAGAAAAACGCTTACCCCAAAATACGGAGCCGAGCAGTTTCTGAACAACTTCTATGCATCAGGTGATTCGCTGTTTTGAAAATTCTGCCAACATACTGTCAACTGGGAACGTGTAAATGCATGCAAAGACCACCTGCAGTCTAAAGCTCATGTGAAAAACAAGGAAAAACACCGTGCTGCTGCTGCTAATGCTAACCAGGCCACCACGCCCCTTCAGACAACCAATTTAAAATAGAAAAAATGGAATTTGAGGAAAAAAACTGAATTAAGAAAAAAATGTATCGGATTTTATAGGGCGTACATAAAAGTGTGTTCATAATGTGTTATAATGCATTATAGAGACAGGCTTCACAGAAAGTTCAATTAATCTTTTATTACAGTAATCAGTATATCTTTTTGTTATAGACTGTCTGCTGGATAACACAAAATGCATGAAAAAGTCACCATGGGCTCTAATAACTTTTGATGAGCATTTCCCCAAATTTTCAATCTCTGCAGATGTTTGACAGACCAAAATGATTAATCGGTTTATCATGAAAGGATAAATGAACAGATAAAGAAACATATAACAGAAAATAATGACAAACTGCGATCCATTCCTCATATAAAAAAGCTTTTTGTCAATCCCTCTACAGAGATACGGGCTATTCAGAGCCCCATAGGGGACAAAGTTAAATACAGACATCAGCTCTTTCACCGCTCATCCTCAGAATCAGTCAAGTGGATCGTCTGCTGGTCACAAGCCTTGGGTCTCAATAATAAAAGACACCTACAAGGTCATGTTCAATAAATCCAATTCCTCCATCGCTCTGCGCGTGTGTTTGTGTGTGCGAACATCAAGGTGAATGCCTCTATTTACATTCACTGGTCCACTATGAAAAATGTATGATATAGATGACTGAGTGTGAGGGAGTGTTTGCTGCGCGCCGTTGAGATGAAATGAATATCAAATTGGACAGAAGTGAGGACAGATTTTTCAATAAACATGACAGCAGCTTTGGCAAGCTGACTCGGCTTCTGACATTTGACAAACAGCCGCCACACGCAGCCTGTGTGATGAAATTAACTGCATTTGGTGGTGAGCTGATACGGGAGATAATTGGAGGATTACAAGGGTTAGGATGATACAGAGGCATCATTTCACAGTTTATAACATGTACATGCTGTGGTGAATGGAATCCTCTCAGGGTGTTATTATCATGTGGGAAATGATGACATGTTCCCTGTTGTCAGGTGAGGACAAACACGCTGGAGGTAAAACTTGCAGACAGAGCAGTAAATCTACTGCTCTTACCACAAGAGACTGAGCAGATGTTTTATTCTCTTTAGGTGTGAAATTGTCAAAACACCTCAAACTGTAACTATCAGACTGGGGGAAGCTTTCCAAATTACGTGTTATT
>JAPZDX010000008.1:22303119-22316833 GCA_029783625.1 Naso annulatus | reverse complement strand
TTGTTATTATCTCTGTTAGTGGATATAAGAAAGATGTTTTGTTTTTTTGTTAAACTTGGAGAGAAACTGTGTTCACTGAAAGTTATTAAAATGGTCTTCGAATTTAAATTTTAAATATACTTTCTGTGTCTACATTAATTCCATGATTTTTCATAAATAGATAACCATTACAAGCCTCATTAGGAAAATGCGATTAATTGCGATTAATTACAGAAAATTGTGCAATTAATTTTTTTTTTAATCGATTGACAGCCCTAGAAAAAATCAATCATGCTTCTCTTGTAAAAGCAGGAACTAAAGAGGAAAATGATACTGAACTGATTGTACTGTGTTTAAGTTTAGTAAGTGATAGAGGTGTTCACCAGCAGAGAACTGGCTTCAGAGTGTGATTATCATACGTCTGTGACATTAAACTGTGTTCATGATGCTAGGCAGTAAATACTGCTGTATTAATAGTATCATACTGCTGTCCATTTTCTGTATGTTAAGCTGTATTTAGCTGCTTAGTGAGATCATGCTGTAACAGTGGATTGTATCAGCATGTGGTAAAGTGGCAGGATGTATTGGGGCGGAGGTGCCACCAGGGTTGAGCTGCACCCTGCTCTTAATGATTCAAAACACAGAGAATCAATGTTGTTGGGTGGTGGTCATGGCTTCAGCAGCTGTCTGAAAGCACCTTTACTCTTAAACTGAAAATCTAACTACTTTCAGCATTCAGCAGCCCATCAACTGACAGTTCCACTGATTCCATTCTTTTCTTATTTAACTGAGTTTACTTTGGCAATGTCAGTTCCTATCAGTGCTTAAAGGAACTCGACTCTTCTTATTGGTACATTTAATTCGACTGACAACTCCTTGCCTGTATTTCAGCTGCTACCTCAACTTATTGCATTGTACATCAACTATTTCACATTTTTTAAATGGAAATGTTCTGCTGAAAACAAAGTGAAACTTTTTTTTAGTTGTTAAACAAGCTTCAGTATTTTCTGTTTAATCCAAAACACCATCTATCAAAATCCAGAAGTGCAGCCCATTTAATCTTCATTAAATCTGAGATGGATGAAACCTCACAGGTTTGTGGTCTGCTGTCAAAAATGAAGATTAAATGAACTCACTTCCTGCAGCAGACAAAAAAGATGAGAGGCGTCTCATGCTGCTTTGATGTAAAAAATGGCCCACAAAGGAAGGAGGAAGACAACATGTCATGAATACAAAGCCAGAGCAACCCTTCCTTGTGTCGTTATGAGCGACATTTTCTTCTCCTCTCACTGCAGATCTGTTAACCCTTGCATCAATAATCATTTAAGCATAAGTGCAGAGATCAGCACTAAAATTGCAAAAAATTTACAATATTAAAAAAATCTTGAGGACACATCTTGGAGGTAGAAGGCTGCAAATCCTTGAGTGCATGCTATTTAGTATAGTGAACAACATGTTTAAATGCAGCTGGGGGAACTGAACAGTTGGGCCATAGTGACACATATAAGTAAAAGATCTCCAACTTAACAAACTTAATTTAACTTAACTTAACTAACATCGTGAAAGACAAAACAGTACCAGTACAACAGTACAAAACAGAACAAATAGGAGATAATGGGAAGTCCCTCTCCTTCCCCCCAGTACCAGCAAAGACCTAAACTGTATATTTCCCTATGTAACTAACAGAACAATTGGCTGCGGCTAGCTTAACTAGGACTGGGCCGTTAAACCATCTAAATATGGGATAATGATAAAAATCCTGAGGAACAGTGATAAGCTTTGGACTTCTTAGAGATATTGATGGATGCAACACCCTATCACGCAGAAGAAAGCATCCCTGCTTCTGCGCCCTGTCTCATCTCTGTTGCTGCCTGTTGGCACAAGTTGAACAAGCAGAACACTAACGGTAACATCTTGTGTGCTAACACAGCCGTGCTGAGCTTATTAAACTTGTGAAGTGCTGAAAGTAAACTTGCGTTATTCGTACACTGTGGACAGTTAGCTTATTTTGTGTAATTCGTATTGCACAATTTGCTTCACCTGACAAGAACGCACTCTAATCCGTCTTTATGTTGACTAAACATGTAATTCATTTGCGCAAATAATTGTAGTTGCTCTGTGTGAACACAACCTAAAAATTACTCTTACTGTGGCAGTCTACTTGTTTTTAAACAGACATAAAATGAGACAAACAACATTTTATTCTAACATAAATGATAGATATATTCTTTTTTAAATAAAGACATTCAGTAATGAAAAACTGAAAATGATGCCTATGGATTACATGTACATAATGTGCAAGATGTATTTTTAACAGTAAAAACAAGCTTCATATAGCTTTTTGAGAGTTAAAAACAACACTGTAACTACCTGGTGACAGTGAGGTCTGTAGTTCATAAAACAGAGATGTGCCCTTTTTTATGGAGCTTATACTTTCAAATTAGAATTAATTCTCCTAATTAAACAACAGGTTTGCTGGGTGGTTTCCCAATATTTACAGCTGATATATTGGTCATACATATCAGCAGAAATTTTCATATCCGCTGATACTGATAATTAACTTAATAAGCTATTATCTGCCGATACCGATATCATACTGATAATATCATGTATCCCTACTTTTCTTATGTTGCATTTTAATATCATTCAGGAAGTTTGCCTTAGCATGCACACATTTTACATGACTCTGTTAGGTGTTTCAGAATTGGGCTCATTATGTTCCTTAAAAGGTTTAATTAAAAAGAGTCACTCAAAGTGCAGTGTATAATTCAGTGTTTATTAGGTTTGATCCAATCCGAGGCAAGCAGTATTTTTTATATGTTTCAACTCAAACAGTTTTTAAAATATGAATTCTATTTTTGTTATTTTTGGCCACAATAATTGTAGCAGACAAAATCTCACACCGGCACGCAGAGGCTGTTTGCCCCTGTGCCATCGTCAGTGGTGTCATGCTGACTGTTTCTGTTTCCTGTGTTTCTACTGTAGCTGGTGGAGACGTCTCTGAAAGGTGAGATCACATTCGATCCATGCTGTGCATACTACTTATGGTTCGTCACAGACTTCTGCGATGGGGGCGACATGAATGCCTACCTGCTGTCGCGCAAGCCCAGCCGCAAGACCAACACCAGCTTCATGCTGCAGCTAGGTAGTGCCCTGGCTTTCCTCCACCGCAACCAGATCATACACCGTGACCTCAAACCGGACAACATCCTCATCTCCCAGGCCTGCACACCAACTGGTTCATCTGAGCCCACCCTAAAAGTGGCTGATTTTGGCCTGAGCAAGGTCTGCTCCACCTCTGGGCTCAATCCTGAGGAGCCGGCCAGTGTCAACAAGTGCTTCCTGTCCACAGCTTGTGGAACAGACTTCTACATGGCCCCTGAGGTCTGGGAGGGCCACTACACGGCCAAGGCAGATATCTTTGCTCTGGGTGTGATCATCTGGGCCATGGTGGAGCGCATCACCTTTGTGGATGTGGAGACTCAGAAGGAGCTGCTGGGGAGCTACGTACAGCAGGGCTCAGAGATTGTACCCTTAGGGGAGGCCCTGTTAGAGAATCCAAAGATGGAGCTGCTGATTCCTGCCAGGAAAAAGAGCATGAACAGCCACATGAAGCAGCTGATCAGAGAGATGCTGTCGGCCAACCCTCAGGAACGGCCCGACGCCTTTGAACTGGAGCTCAGACTGGTTCGTATCGCCTGCAGGGAGCTGGACTGGGACACGTGATGGACAAGCATACTGCACCACAGACTCCACTAATCAAGCACATGTGCACATCTCATTAGCTACTGTTAACTTAGGTGGTCACAACACAGGGAAGAATTGTTTTTTAACTGGGGAACAATATTTGGAATAGTCATTGGTTGTTTCATGGCCTAAACTTCATTCACTGTCCAAGCACATACTTCTCTACAAGCTGTGTCTTTATATTGAAGGGGAGAGGTGTGACACCCAACGCTGCTGCTGCTCTAAACTGCAGCTTAGTCTCAGGCTAATCACATCACAGCTTCCATTTCCTCCTTACAGAATCACTCGAGCATGATGAAAGAGCAAAAAGGCGCCAAATATCCTGGATTCAATTCAAAGTCAAATTCAAAGTGACTGTCAAACTGTTTGTCTACCAATACCATGTTGGACTCGGTGCTAATTGTTACTAAATGCAATATGAGACATTATCCTGTGATCGTAACAGCGTACATTTATCCAAAGGGCCAATATTAAAACACAATCACCTCAGTATGTAGAATGTTTTAAAGCCAGTTGTGGCTTAACATAACCTGACTTACAAACTGACTTAAGCTTGGTACATGATCACCAGCATCGATATTATCAAGATTAGATTCTGTTTTGGCATTAGATGTGGATATGCCCTGAATGCTCAGGTAATAAAAACAAACAACATGGTGGTATTTGTGGACAAACTATCCTCTAACACAGTCGGTTTTGCTCGCTCGATAGTCTTGGAGGTGAAAAATACCAAACTTTGGTGCTTGAAGATAACTTCTTTTTTTGAAGGCTGCTTTGTTGGTTGTTTGGGAGGGGACCGTTTTATCAGTAAGTATCCAGCCAGCAGGGGTTTGTGGCTGGCGTTTCTCTCTTCCTGCCCATGACTGACTTCAAGATAAGTTGATTGGTCCCAGACACACCCCCCAACCAATATAACAGAATGTATAAGGATCAAGACAGACAGGCCTTTATTATACAGAGCCTTAAACACAGAATCAATTCATTTTAATGACAGTGTGCTTCACACAATTAATGTGCAAGAGAACCTAAAGGATAATTCTGGTTTACTGTAGTGCAACTTGGCTTTTATATGCATGGTTTTGACAGTTAATCCCTTCAGTCATGATAACATCGTACTCAACAACGGAGGTTGTGTCAGTTTGTTGTTTATCATCATTTTTTCAGTCATAAAATTTCTTTTATATTCTATTATTGCCCCTCACTTAATTGTCATGTTTTGGTGATTATTGAATAAGCCCATTTAATACCATTTTATTTCAAAAACCTAAAAAATCACATTAAGGTAAGGTAAGGTACTTTATTCATCTCCAAAGGAGAACTTCGCAGTGTTACAGTGGCTTTGGAAACGGAGACACACAAAGACAAGACACAAAAACAAAACACATTAACATTTCCTATGCAGAACAAACATACAGATTGTACATTTGAAAGGGCACAGAGAGAAAAAGATGGATAGAGACACCAACCATGCAGTCACTGCACATGTTGACAAAAACCACTCAAAGCAGATAAATGATTCTTTTCAGCAGTGACAGCAAAGGGAACGAAACATCCCAATGTAGACTCACTGACTAAGATTTATTATTTACTTTTTGAAATTTACGTGAACTAAAATTTACATTGGCCTAAATTAAATCTACTTTACAGCAATGTTTCTCCCATTTTTAACCTTTCTCCCAAACATTTTTGACAAACACCAGGAGCTAATTACAGAAGTTAAGATTTCATTAAAACATTTTGACAGGTGTTTCACTTGCATATCAAACAAATCAGAGCAACCAAGGCCAAAATGCTTCCGTAGGTATCGTATGACAGCTTGGTGAAAAGTAGTACGTCTTTTCAGTCTGTGTCTGTCTGTATTTACTGCACAGGAAATGCAGCGGGCCTTCACAGAGAACAATGAGGGCAAAACAGCTTCACCCATCTGTTTTAACTGAATATTCTCTCGCTTTTCTAAATACACAAACCCTTTTGTAATCTGTCGAAATGACAGCCCGATTTCAGATTTTTTTTTGTCATTGTTAAAGAATTTCAGTCAATGATGGAAAATATCTGAGTAAACTATGCCCGCTCACAAAGTTAATGGACCATTTACTTAACCCTGCTCACCTTATCTACTGTTGTATGCCTGTGCAACTTTGAAGCATGGCTCGCATTTAGTTCACAGTGATAACTGGCGGAGTTGTGCGAATTCCTGAAACATTCGACTCTGGTAAACTGGGATAGACTTTTTCTCAAACGTTTGTGAATCCTCAAGAGTATCGAGGGATAAAAGGATTTAAAAAATAATGAACAGAAATAGTTAAACACAACTAGAATATGTAATACAGGGGCTTAATTTTTTCTTTGATGTAAGTATGTACAATTAATGATTCAATTTTGCATGGGAGAAGGATTTTAGCACTAGGTCGAATCACTTAGTTTTGCTGATGTGTTTCCTTCAGATCAGATAAATAGCTTTACACAGCCTTAAATGTAACTTAAGCCACATTCTAATCAACACTTTAGGTATAGTTACCTTAAAACCCGCATCTACATGTACATAAACTATAGTTCTAGTCGTGTTTCCACTGAAGACTACTCCTCAACCACTTACATGGCATCACATCAATTCTAACTTAACTCAGTAAACAGGGAACACAACAGAGGACATTTAATGTTTTCAGTTCCTTTCTTCTTTGTATGTGGCTGGTCATTATTATACATGTTTAAGGTCTCCGTCACAATCGATTAGATATTCAAAAAATAATGGCTTGTGCATTGAGTTCATCACGCAGGATTTTTACTAATCAATATAGCTCCACCCAAGTCCTGGGTCAGTGTACGGGGTGATGACAAACAAAGATTAATGGAGTGGTTTTATTGATGCTGTCCACAACTTTTGCCAATAGCAAAACAAACAAAAAAATCATTTGAATGTATAATGAACTGAACTGAACTGCTTGGTGAAAACATGCCTTTAGTGCCTGTAATACTGTAGTATCTGTGGCCTGTACTACGCCGGCTGCCACACAGTGGATGCATTCTGAACAAGGCTTTTTCTATCATGTCATTAAACTAGGGTTGGGCGATATGGCCTGAAAATAACATCCCTTTTTTTTTCCCATTCCTTTTCGATTTTAATCATGTTTTTCTAAAAACTACAAAAGACAAAGAATATTTTTAAAAAATGTTGCTTTAAATTTTCTAATAAACATGAATTTCCCTATTTGGAATAAAGTGGAAACCTATCTTTAACCAAATTAAACCCTAATTTAAATAAAAATTTGATCAAACAAAAAAGAATCATCCAATTTGGGATCAATAAAGTGTCACCCTAACTTTCTACAAACTTTACTTATCAAAATTTAGAGCGCAGAGCTGAGAGAGAGCTGAAGGCCACCCTGTTTATCCTAGTTAAAAGGAAAATAAATTTTCAAGATTTTTTTATTTTTTAACATTGTCCAAACAAATTAATTTGAATTTTGATTAAAATTGACTTATTTCTCAGCCCTACTGTAAACCCACATAATAATGTTTTTTAGCTTCAGCTTTGCAACCTAGCATAGGTTTTAAATATTGTTAAATGTGTCATTTCTCTTTACTATATACTTCTGTAACAAATAACCTTTAAAAGTTATTACATGCTAGCTCTTGGCCTTGAAATCAACAAAATGCTTCGTTAGTACTGTGTGGAGTAGGTGGAAGAGAAAGCCAAGGTACCAAATCGTCATAGTGAATGTTAATCACAGTTTACCACGGGTTCGACTTGCAGAATTTTCTGTGTAATGAGGGATTTTTTTATTTATTTATTCATTTTTTAACCAGCAGTTCAGGCGCTTTCACACTTAGTTGCACACTAAGATAAAGCTTTTTTTTTTCTTTTTTTTTTTTTAATAAAGGTAATCACATTGGCTTGTTTACAACCTCTAATAAAATTGGTTGTACATTAGACTTTGTTTCACCACGTTTCCAGCTATTATTTCCTCTCAGCTGTCGTTTAATTGAGTACAATGTTATCATAGGCATTAGACTTAATTTAGAAAACTATGAAAATAAAAACAAAATTGTAATAAACCAGAATTGTCAGTGGACATAAAATCCCAATAACTAGCACAATACAATAAATCAGGCTGGCCTTCATTCAGATGTCTTTGTGAAGAGACCCCCCCCCCACACACACACACACACAAGGCAAAAAAAATCTACTCTTTAGAGAAATCCCTACGTTGCCTAAACAAAACTGTAGGTTTATTTATCTGAAGAGTGAGCAGCTTGCAAGAGCCGTGACATGATGAATATTCACATTTAGTCCATTCAGCAAGAGATCTGAATGAGTAAAAGGGGCAAGGGATTCAGTAGTACTTGTATTTTGTTTATATTTATTTCTCATATCTACCTACTGCATTGTATCAAGGAGCTCTTTGAGGCTGGATTCAGTGTGATAACTGTTGGCATTTGTTTACCAAGCAAATACAATGTCAGCCAACAGTCAACTTACGCATGCAGTGCCTCTCACCTTCAGGGACGGAGTGAGAGAAGACACCAGCACACACAATCCTCCAAGAGCCAGAGGATCTCTTCTTTTTTTTTGGGTACATAATACTGTTGTGTTTAACTTGATCTCCTCTCACTGTGTCACTGCTGCTCATTTCTTTGGCTCTGGATCTTAGCAGTAATCCCTTTCTTCATGCTTCCGACAGGCTAATTCTAAGCCTATTAAGTTGTTGCAGCACTTGGCAGAGGATCATGCTCGGGACCCTTTTTGCCTTTCAGGTCATACATTATTTTTGCACTTTTTTTTTTTACAGAAACCTGTAAAACCAAACAATTCTGGCTTCTTCATTGCTCTCAAACTCTGGCAGAAAATCAAAAAAATTTTTTGACTTGATGCCAATATATATCTGGCTTAAAGCCTTCAATTCTCCCCTTGGCTGCAATTGTTTTATTTCCTGTCATGATGCGATTGAGATTTGCCTTATTTTCTAAAATTTACTGTTTTCTTTTTGACACTAGAGTGGCCTCAGTCACTACGTTTACATGGACGCCAATATTCCGACACCAACCTGATTAAGACAATACTCTGAATAAGACACTGCCATGTTAATAGCATTTTCTGATTACCTTACTCTGAATAAGGTTATAATTGGAGTAGGCAATAATTGAATTAAGGCATGTGGAGTAGTTGCATTATTGTGCACATGTAAACATCTTGATCGCGCTATGCTGTCCTATCTGAGTTTTCACAGCGCTCACACGCAGTTTATGGCAGTCAAACTGCTTGACGACGGGTGCTCTAGCTTCCGGCAGCAAGTTTACAGCTACCCTCAGAGGAAAAGATGACTGACAGCTGTAAGTTTTTGGCAAATAAGAAAATAAAACTCAAAAGGTGAAACAGAAGCAACATGTTCGATTGTTGTGTTGCTGTTTGACTTGCGGTTTCAGGTCAAAATCGGACATGTGACATGGGGTGGACATGCGTCTCGTGAGTCATTAATCAGACTGTGCTCTGCTACAAACAGAAATATGAATGGAATATTCTATAAGCAACTCGTGAACGCATTGATCGAAATATTGTCTTATTTAGAATAAGGTCATTAGTCGGATTATTGCAGCCCATATAAACATAGTCAGATAATTGAACTCAAACACAGAATTGGCTGAAGTTGTGCTTGAGATGCACCACGTTCCACAAAATCTTAGTGTGGAGCTTAAGTCTGAATAACAATATATCAAATCAGTATTAAAAGGCCTGCTGGTATTGCAGGACAGCGATGCTGCTTTGGACAATGTCGCTTTGCTTCAAGAATGTGGTGTTTCTGGCTTTCTGCTCATGAGCATCAAAGTTTGGACTCAAAGTAGGTCACCCATATCCTCAGAGCTCTAAGCAGAGGATGATGGGTAGAGTCATTTCCGGCCAGATTTCTGCCTTCAACCCCTCTAGAGAAGAGCAGCAGGAGGAAGACACTTGCCTTCCTGTGAGGTTTGACAAGTTTGCCAAACAAATGCTAGGTCTGCAGCAGAAAGAGACTTCACCCTTTGAGTTATTGTATTAAATTCCTTTGCACATGTGTAAATACTGTATAGGATCAACGGGATGAACAAGGTTGATGTACATTTGAATGCGTGCGCTCTGTTTTCAAGAGCCTGACTTGTTTGACATGTAAATTGCTGTGATGGATTCTGTTTAACTCAGCTCTTAATTCAGCTTCAGTTTACTTCAACCATGGAAAAGATTTGATATATTTACAGGTCAATACTGTTGGTGTGCTAGTGGTTATTGTATTTTTTTCATTGGCCTGTTTGTGATTTTGTGCAAGCAAATACGGTGTACAATGTGGGTCAACTCCAGTCGTCTTTTTTGTCCAGCACTGGGCTGTTTGGAGATGGAACGGTCTTTTTTTTTTGAACTTTGGGACATCAGTCAAACATCATTACTTCAATAGCCCTGATCCAGGATCACCATACAAATTTTCACTGTGCTGCTTTGCTATCTTCTGAACCTCGGTCATTTCAATCAGAGTGGCTCATAGAATTTGCTTTGGGAAGAAGGTTGGAGATCTTTTCTCTGACCTGATGAGTAAAAAAGGACTGTCTAATCTACAGTAAACATTTTTGCCACTGCTTGCTCACGAGTGGTTTCAATAACTCTGTTAGTTTGCACCTTAATAAGCTCTTTCTCTCCCCTGTTTTGGTCATTAGGAAAATTAATTACCATAAGTTAAATCAGATTGTGTTCATTCTTCCTGAAACACATTTTATGAGTCGCTGAGCAACTGAAATATCTCATGTCTTAGGACTTACTGATGCATGACTGTGACATGTTATGAGTCCTGAATCAGGGATATGCTCAACATAAAAATGTCCGGTGTCAGATGAAGAAAACACTTGGAATCATGTGAAATATGATCCACACTCAGCCAGGCAAACTTTTGCTCTCAAAACTTTTGTATGAATAATTTTTGCTCTTATGTCATTGTAAGATATTTTGAAGAGATTAAAAGAAGTTTATCAAAAGTGGGGTGAACACCTTTCAGTCACTGTTGCATTGATGGTTTTTTAATAAAATGGATTGAAAAATAAACTGAATCGCTGTGAGGAAATGGAGCATGCAAATAACTTTACAACTGACCATTTTCTTCACAGTCCATAGAGGGTGAAGTCACGTCTCTTCCGTTGGACCCCATCGGGACTTATGTCGGATAAAAGATGAACATTATGGTAGCCAACAAGACAAAGTATTTGTCATTTAAATTGTATCACCAATCTCAAATATGATGTTTGTAAATTTAAAAGACAATTTTGCAAGTCAAGAAAATTGCAGTTTATCACAGAACTGCTGAAGTATAAGACTTTGAAAATGTGTTTTCAGAAAGACGACAAATCTGATCATCGCGTTAAATGACGTCTTAACAACGATCTCTTACAGAAGTGACTGCTTGCTGAGCTGCTGCTCTCAACATGCCCACGGTTGTGAGGATTTTTACCTCTTCTAATCCAGTTTCCCTCGTTCTGAAGGAACCAAAGAAACTGTGCCGTGGTTAGAGCCATGATAGTGTATTTTGTGCGAGACGAGAGATGTTATTCATTGAGCGGTTTCACAAAAACAAAGCGGCACTTCATAGGGATGCACCGATTGATTGGCTGCCAGTCATTTTCAGTGATTTCCTGGAGGTCTCAAAAAAGGCCCAACAGTAGGGTCAAAAGGACCCATAAGTTTTTCTTCGGTTTTAGTCTGATGTTTTAGGACTCCTAAAGTCAAGGCTTGTAAAAGTTGTTTTTTTGCTGTTTTTTTTTCTTGCTGCTTTTAAAAAATAAAAGCAGTCAGTCACACATACTGTCCAGTGTCCTCTGCCTCAGTTAAGTGTTATCCGAGCCAGATTAAAAAATCCTCAATATATTACAGATATGAATAAAAATAACACAAATAAATTTGGTATCATGTTGTTAACAATTACAAATGACTGCTGAAGTCAGTATTTGAAACAGGAACATGTAGCAAACAATCCATTAGCTTGTATCAATAGAACTTCCTGACTGGTATTGGTATCAGCTGATTGGTAACGATGTCGGCAGATATTGCTTCCCATCATCATGATCGCCGATCGGCCCCAAAACTCCTGATGGGAGCTTCCCTAGTACTTAACTATCTTCACGACAAACTGCAACTTGACAGACATCGTATTTGAGAATGAGGGCACAATTTAAACGGGATCAAAAAACAATTTGTCCCTTTCCATTGACTACTGGGCAAAATTTCTCTGAATTAAGATCCCATGAAACGGAAGTAGAAGGGCAGGACTTTGGAACTCTGTTGTCTTTGTGACTGCGCTCAGCCACAGGTAATTGCTCTAATTCAATTCACCTGATAGCCTTGACATAAAGAAACTACCAGCTCAATTAGCTTTGCACTCCTATAGTTCCAGCCTGAGTGCTGTCTATGTGCTGCCTCCGATGGTCCTGAAACCTCAAATTTTTTGCTTTAACATTATTGGAAACACATATTGTTGTTAAAGAACAGGTACATTTTAAGGTATTTCGTCGTGTGTAAGCAAGGTAAGTTGGCAAATACCTACGTCAGCCTAACAAAAATAAGCTTTGAACATTCTCTTTTATGTCCTAATATGATTTGCATCTTTTGCTTCTACACACTTTGCAGACGGTCCCCTGGTGGGATGACCAGCTACAAAGCAGCGACTTCAAAGGTGCGTCTGTTTCCTGTCATTAACTGAAATACTATGTAAGGGTCTGGAAAAAAAAACAGAAGTATTAATGTTGCTGTGATGCATTCCCTGACCTTAATCCTCCACAGAGGGCAACTCTTCAGATTTTGCCCTGCACCGTGTCTCAACTGCTGTCTGCTTCACATGCCAGCAATGATACGTTTGCAATCTGTGACTGGGAACTAAACCAGGTATGTAAAACACTTCTACATTAGTGTATGATGCTATTTAATCATGCACAGGGCTGATGTTTTGACTTGAGTCATGTATGTGGTGGTAATGGGCTTGGTAGAAGTTGAAAAAAACCTCCAGTCTGCTTGAACTCAACACCAATGACCTTTTCTTGGATTTTAGCCTTATAATTTAAGAAGACTTGATATTCCCCCAAAGACCAAATATTAACCAGTCTACGGCTATTATGATGATTGTTATATTTAGGCACTACAGTGCTTCAGGCTAAATTCATACTAACATGCTGACGTTTCACAGGTTTCATGTTAACTGCTGGTGTCGTTAGAGGAAAGTTAGTGCATCACTTAGAGGGATAGTTCACCCCAAAATTAAATTCAGTCATTATCTACTTACCCTCATGCCAATGGAAGGTCGGGTGAAGTCTCTAGTCCACAAAACACTAAAGAGTTTCACAGAAAGAAGGCATGCCAGCCATTTCCTAAACAACTGTGGGGAATGGCTACCAGGGTCACGTACTACACAGCAGGATTTACACTTAGCGAGGTAACTGCAGGTTTAACTCTGGGTTTTCAGTCCTATGAAGGTAAATTACTTCTTACTGGGCTTTATCACCACAGCAACTAATGCTGAACACCTAACCTGAGCAGGTCATGTTTGAGATAAGAGATCAGTGGGTGTAGACGCACCACTCACTGACCAATCAGATCAGTCAGTTCTCTTGTAAAGTGACATCACCATTCAGAAAAGGTCCTGTAGAGCTCAGAGCGTGGATCATGACAGAGTCACTGAGGAGGGAGACCGAATTCACAGACTAACAAATCTCTTTGAATTTATCTGATGATTTTTGTAAGAATGATTTATCTGTGTGAGTTTCCTGAACCGTCTGCTGCAGAGACTGAATGAAGCACTAAAGAGTTTTCCTTTTTGGACTTAAAGATATCAAGGTTAATTTTACTTACCACTTTGAATTATATTTTTATTTGTTTTTAAGTAGGCCTACTCAAAAGTCTGTTTAGATGCAGAGTTTGTGCTGTAATGATGTGGTGATTAAATAGGCTACAAAAGCATTCTGAGGAAGAGCTTTCTGTCACAAG
>JAPZDX010000008.1:22214436-22226764 GCA_029783625.1 Naso annulatus | reverse complement strand
AAAGCCCCATCCCCAAACCAAATCACCCCCTCGCTGCCCCCCTGACTTTTAAAACAATGGCTACGCCCCTGAAATCTGTTACATGCTAGAAAGGTCCGAAGTTTTGGATGTTCTGAAGCTCTTTAGCACTGCTGTCCATAGGGTTAAAATCACCTACCATAGCAACACCATATTTAGAATTTCAGTTAAGCTTATTAGCATGCTAACAGTTGCTAATTAGCACTTGTCTTGGCAGCCAAAAACAGAGAAACTGATGTTTGCTAGTTATGTTTCTTTACCCATCTTTGTAGGTGATAAAGACGGTGATGAAGTTTTTTTTCCCCATCTTTTATCAAAAACGAAAAAACAAAAAAACTGGTGATCTCTTGTTGGACCTGTTGTTCTCTCCTCCCCCAAGGATGACATTAATGGGAAGCTAGGTGACATTTATAACATCCACCAAACTTAACAGATTGTTAAACAATCAAACTCCCCATTCCTGAGGTGATCTGGAAGCTTTCATTAGCAAAGGTGTCATCAGTGACCTGATGACTTCATCAACAACAGCTGTTTCGTCTTTTGCATGCTTTTCAGTATCGGCTTTGATAACTTGGCAAACAGTTTTGCTAATGTTGCCTCTTGATGTCAATCCTAAAGATTTATTTAAATCTTATTTTAAACTGATGTTCTGTGTTTCTCACAGGTAATATCGTTTATGTCTAAAATTGTTGGCTATTACGTGCTGATATGGTGGGTAAAATACAAAGTAAAACAATTACTACATTCCACAAGTAAAAGAGTACTCTGTAGCATTTAAGTGGTTACAACTTTACATTAGGTCTAACCTATAGAAGGTTTTAAATGGTTTATAAATTAGGTTATTAGTTAGGTTATAAACACCTTAATACTATATAAGTCATTAATTAACAGTTTTAAACAAGTTTTAAGACTCCCTTTTGTTACAAATGTCAGTAACACATTAGTAAATGGTCATAATAATGAGATGTATAGAACCATCAATATTTGATTGGGAGAGAATCAACTCAGTGAACAACAGATTCCAAGGAAAGTTTAGGCTGGGCACAGACATCTGAAAGTGGGACTAAGAATGGGTGAGTAGTACACCATATACAGAAAGGTTCCCAACTGTGCTTAAACACTGTCGTTAAAGTCGAGCTCAAGTCAAAAATGCATTTTTAACCCTTTTGGACCATATCCCTGCTCTTACTGTAGTCAAATTTGAAAATGTATCACAAAGAAATTACAAAAAATGAATAATTTTGTATTTTTATATGAAAGTGTGCCACTTCCGTAGTTCACGTTAAAAAAAAAATCTCTGGGGTCCCTGATGTCATCGTTGACCTGAGCCATTATTGGAAGAATCATTGGTTGAACTTGCCAACAACACTTCAATTAGATTCCTCTAACTTATGTCCCGCCCCTCATTGGTTGTTTAATTGTTTGAATAGTGAATATGTCAACTACATGGCAGTGGACACTCTGGAAAAAGGCATTTCAGCTCGTCTTTAAGAAGATAGCAACCGACATGAAGCATCATATTATACAGCTTAATGGTAGTAGATAATTACTGGGTTATTTCTTAATAAACCTTTCTAATAAGAAAGGGCATTTCCCTCCTATGAAATTTGTGTTGGTGGATAACAATTATTCCATGACAAAGACACCTGAACATGCTAACCGATAACTGATACCAACATGATGAGTAAGCTGAGGAACCAGCAACAACTAAGATTTAACAGAATGAATGCAGTACAGCAGTTATTTGATCTTGCCAGTGAACCTGCGGCGATGTATGAAAATTGTTATAACATGTTTATAACTGTTTATTAATGTCTTGTAAGGCATTTATAATCTAATTAATGACCTTATTTGTAAACCATTTACATCCAATTATTAAAACTTGTTTATAACCCTTTATTTATGACTTGTAAGGTAGCTTATTTATAACCTGATTTATAAACCATTTATAACTCTTTGCAAGGGTAGACTTAATGTAAAGTTATACTAAAAGAGTAAAGAACCCATCTTGTCCTCTTCATCAGGACACACGTGTATATTACCAGGACACTAAGTGAGGTAGACCAGTTTTAAATCAAAAAATCATTTTCAAAATGTGCTTGTGGCAGTTTAGCTGATAGTTATTGTAGGTCCATCAGTATAGTTACTATCGAAACTTTAAATGTACCTTCAGCATTTATTTATAATGGTGGTCAAACTGTATTCTCAAGCGTGACAAAACTCCATTTGTGAATTAGTCTGACACTGGACCACTGCTGGCTAACGTCTGATCAGAGGAAAAATTAAATATACAAAATGGGACTCTCGCAGGCCAGCAATGACAAATCAGAGGCTGTTGTGTCCACCTCTCTGCAGAGACCCGCCTCCACCACAGCATCCTGGATTAAGTTGTTGCAGTGGACGGACAGACTCTGTCTGGACTGTGTTGCTTGGCTTTAAAAACAAGCTAACATTGAGGGACAGTGTTTCTCAGATGTCTGACTTTTAATTTGAAGATGTGGAAGTTATTGTCATCACTATCTTTTTGCTAATGTTGACATTCCAAGAAAAGCAAATTTAAAAAATGCACAGAATTATTTTCTGGGTGTATAGGTCTCCATGCATGTGTATATATGTAACAAATAACTGTACAAATTGCTCTTATGTTTTATTGTATTGGATTATATTTATGATAAAACCTAACCCTAACCCCTACACATTTTAATGCAGAAACTGTCTTAAAATATTGAAGTGAGAACAAGAGGCATGTCCACAATGTTTTTTTTGTTCTTACTGAGGGAAACCAAGATGCAAATGTATAGAAAAGAAAAGGCAGAAACAAATTTAAGTATAACACAATAAAAGAGCCCGTGATGTAAGCCAAATATGTTTTAGGATGTGGTCAACATAGTAATAGTACGTTTTGCTGTGAGACTGGGTTGTAACAGAACTTACATAAAAACTATGTTTATGACAAGTGTCATCTTGTTGTGATGGTGTTATGCCAGTGTTATGCACAAATTCTTTGAGGTGAGTTTATTAAAGACAAGAACAATTAACTCATGGAGTAGCGCACAAGCTTGATAAAACACAATTCACAAACAAACAAACAAACAAACAAACAAAAAAAAATGACAGTTTCCTCTCTGCACTTAAATTTCTCATCATGATCGTGTCATGATTGAGCCTCCGTGTCCTCCTGACCCCATGCAGCTCCCAGAGAGCCACTGGGACAGGCTGATAGGACTTCCTGCTGGCGAGTGTGTAGCAGTGTGCTCACTGCTGTGGTTTATTACAGCTGAAGCTCCCCAGGGATTCAGCTGATGACCAACATCAAAGCTGTGCCTGGTATATTAGAACAGCAAGAATGTGGGTGGAGGTCATCTCCAATGAATTCTGCCTCCTATATGGGACAAACGCCTTGAGCACGTTGCATGAATGCTCATTATCAATTCATGCAGCCATTGAACATTCCCTGTTTCTCTTCAAATTCTCTTTTTTTCTTGTGTTTAAAGGGAGCTGAGCATTTTTTTCTTTTTTGAGCATGAATTTCAACAATTCAAACTTCCGCTCAATGACAAGCTACGAGTCCCACGCTGGAAAAAGGTCCCATGTGTTTGAAGCATCTAGGCCGCTCCATCTTTTTGATCAGCAGCTCGGCTGTGAATTCTGCAGATCAGAAAGTGGATCAGAGGCTCCCTGGGGACCGCCATTTACGCCTGCCACCAGCAGAGGATAGAGAACGTAATTAAGAGTTTGTTAAGATGCCCAAATTCCTTCTCATTTCCACCCGCCTCCCTCCATCCGCCTCCCATCCCTCCTCCTCCTGCTCCCAGTAGCTCTGATCTCGCCACAGATTAAACCTCTCATTCCCTGAGAAGACAGAGCCATGGAGGGGAGCTGCATCTCCAGCCACACAGGCTGATTATCTTAAAGAGTAATTAGTGAGTGTGACAATCTCAGAGACAGAGCGCTGTGTCGACATGATGGAGATGGATTATTCTGACTGGGGTGTACACAGGCCCCATATGAAAGGCACAGGGAAGAGGAGTGCATGTGTTGCATTTGTGTTAATCATTGGTGTCACTCACTCTTTATGTGTCTTTATATGCTTGTTAGTAATTACTGTTCATGTATGTGTATGTTTCAACGTCAGTCAGTCAGTCAGCAAGTAACTTCAAAATACCACAAGGCAACAATTATCCCTTCAATAATACACAGCTCGGGCTTAGAACGTACTGTGTAAGATTTGATACTAAATGCTAATTGATGTGGAAGTTGATGTTACATTTGTGAAAAGGAGGGAGAGTGAAGACTTAAAACTGAATTTTCTAGCATAGAAATGTGTCTGGGTCAGTCCGTGAGAGAATATATTTCATATTTTATCAACATTATCAGTCTTATCTACAGGAAAACACAGAGAAAGAAAAGTAGTATAACGTGTAGGCAAAGATGATTTAAAATCTTTAGCACAGAATGCAATAGAACTAATCATGGCATTATTATTTTTGAGGACAGTCACACAATGATCTCAGATCTGGTTAGATGTGATCAGGAGATGTGTTGGCCTGGCTGTTCGTGACTACAAACTTGGCCATGTTGTAATCCTTTTTTTCTTTTTTTCCCTCATGTCACTAGATAACAATAAAACAGCTGCACCACATGCATCTTGTTTGGTGACTTGCTGTCCCTAGAAACTTACACCCAGTGACAAGCACGTGTTACTTTACGCAAACTACACACACATCACATGACCACTCAACGTCACACAGCACCTGTTCATTCAAAGAATGTTTCCCCTTTCTGTTAGCTACTCTGTGGAAATTAGCGAGCAGTTGTTTTACTTCGAGGTGTGTGCAGTCAGTAACTCTCAGGCACTGTGGCATAACTCACCGATGATAAACTCCGTCACTTCAGGCTCTGTGCGCGATGTTCTGATGGAACGTTAATCTGGCTCCAGGGAGATGATCACAGCCTTACAAACTTGTTGGATGATGACAGAAACAACTTGTCAGGATGATCCAAACACATTGGTGGTTTTCCAGAGTCTTCCCTTGTTACTTAAGTAATGCTATTATAATGTGCATGTCACCTTTGTGAAAACATCCACGAGCATCTACATTTATGTTATTTCCTCCAATGCGGACACACTTTTTTGTTCATGTCGAGCAGGGGAAATTTGGACCAAAACGCTAAAGTTACCTCACCATTCCTCTGGACCCACAACTCTGTTAACAAATTTTACAATTTTAATGCAGTGCTGATAGCGCCACTGAGCACGGGATCTGTCACAGTTAGTTGAATAATATCGTTCCTCCTGCACATGTAAGCAGTAGTAGCGTGATAAAACGCATAATTTTACTGCGCAGCAGCTGCTGGAAGAGACAAGAGGTCAGCTACGCTTGTAATTTGTTATCCATGTGAAATTACGCCAGGTAGTTGAGGCTCACAGATACATGCGTGCATGATACATGCAGGCTTGTTTTCTTCTATAAAATGGTCACATGACTTGGGCGCGTCCAATCACAAAGGGTGTCCGTGCAAGGGTTCCCAACCCACAACCCCCCATCTGTGTCTGTCCATAGTGAGACACAATGCAGACACCTTTAAACTGCTCCATCTTTGAGCCGCTAAGATGCCGGGTTAGTGATGATACAAGGCTCAAACGCAGCAATAAGATGTGTAGCCCTAATGAACTGCTGCAGTCTTCAGGATGAGAGTCACATGACCAAAGCTGGCACTAACACTATGCTGTAATGAATCACAGTAAGCATGGACTGCCTTTGAGCTCTACCGTGGTCTCTTTCATTCACAGAGTTAAGATGTTTTGCTCTAAAACAAGTCAGCCAACAACCTAAGAGGCATGCTGAAACTTTGAAAACCCCACAACCTGTCAAGCTGTTACTAATAAAATTTTACAAATGTGCTAGCTGGTTTCTGTGGTAAGCTTGATGCTTTTGGGAAATTCCACCCGATAAACATTTTGTCTAAATTTGCTCTTCTATCGAGCTCAGGCTGGGTAAATACTGTAGTCCAAACAGCACTTAAGTCTAAACTTATCCTAGTTTCATTAATGCATGTAGGTAAATACATCATGCTTAGCTATGAGGGCTGTCAAATGAACGTTTTCTATACCACAATAAATCTCTAAATTTTAAAAATTAATCGTGATTAATCGTATCGCAGTATTTTGCATTCCAGGAAATTTTTTGTGTCTTGGTCAGGAATAAAATGAACACAAAGAATACATTTCTTTTATGATGCCAGAAGCAGCTGCCTGCTCTTCTCAACAAGGATGTACACCAAGTTAAATTTTGATTGAAGCCCAGTCAAGTTGCACATAGCAGAGATCGAGTCATGCAAGACGTCAGACACAGAAACCACAGATAAATTGGTCAATTTTAAAATAAAGCCCCCTGTGCAGATCGTGTTTCGCCAGACTACATTAATATTGCAACCTGTGGCACCATGCCAGAAGCCAACCGCACACGTAGCCTGACACAGCAAACTAATTTTCAAATATGAATTATTCTGGTACCTCTCGATTCATTGTTCATTTCCAAGGGGCAGTACCAACTGGCGCAGTCAAAACTGCCTCTGGACATAATTGGAAAGACATACAACCATACAACCAGTGAGAGCGGTTTACTGTGTCTTTCCCCTGGCACTCAGTGAGCCATTGCCATGTTTGTTTTGAGGGGAAGTTTTAAAAACCCCTTGTTATTGAAAACTACACAATATTAACTGAAAGATATATTTTGACAAGATAAAGAACAACCCTGGAGACCCAGAAAGTACTGTTTTTTATAAATACTAAAGGTAGAAGAGAACAGGAGCCTTGAGTCGGAGTCTTTCTACCAATCTGTGTGGTGTGGAGATGAGACTCATGCAGCCTCGGGTACAACACTGACGTAACTGACAGAAATCGTTAATATAACACCACAATATAACAACACCCATGTGATTATTTATCAGGTTGTGGAAAATTCACATTAATAGCTGCGTCACTCGTCTGTCTGTGGGCTATCAACGATTCGTGTCAGCTACCATGCACACAGACCGGAGCTGCTGTCTTATGCTGCTTAAAGCCCGCCCCATATGAGATAAACGGTTGCGATTGGCCTGCCAGGTTTTTGGACGGGTGGAAAGTCCATTCAATTCACTCCAAACAAAACTACTGCCACAGATCTTTCGTTCATGCCAATAATGATTGAATAGTGGGCTGCAGCATAAAGTGGGAACAATAAGCAAAATTAAAATAAACAAAAAGACTCACTTTAATCATGTTGCTTACTCAGCCATTGTGAAAGCACAAAAACAAAGTCAACAAAACTGTGACACACATGCGATGACCTACCCAGTGTGATCATTAGGGCGCATAGAAGGGACATAATACCATGCCATTAAATGTGTTTAAAAAAAAGTACCTGTTAAAATCCGACTTAAATCCCATCACGATTAAAGCGGTAATGCTGACAGGCCTATTATATTTTTATCAAACTAATTTGTACTGAAAGTATCAGTGCTTTCAAAGGTAAGGTATGGGATCCCACCACAAATCGGTGCAGAGTATAAGTGTACACAAAAAATAAATGCTTTTCTGAAAACTTTTTTTTTTTCCTGATGTTCATCACTGGCTAGAATACGGCCATACTGTGAAACTCTACGTTGGTTAATGGCATGTCTATAATTTCTTTGCCTGTAAAACACACTGATCTCTGCGATCCTTCCATTCCCAGCTGCCCCTGGGACTTTTTCTTCTTGACTCCATGTTGAGATGCCAAAACAAGCAGGAAAGAAAACAGATCAATGAAACACCATATCAGATGATGGAAAGGCTGTGAGCGAGGAGCGTTAGGAGAGGAGTGAAGATCAAACTGTGCAAACAAGAGTGATCATCACCTCTCACAGCTACCGTCACAGCACAGATTTTGATGGTTGTTCACTCATGATCAAACCGTAAAGTGACTGTAAACTCATTTTATAGCCTATATAGAATAAAGTTCTAATCTATTAGTAACTAATTTAATGAAAAAATAATTTAACATGTAGCCAACTAAAAATTTGATCCAAGATTATTTTGGCTATCTGTGGTTACTGGTTTGCAATATGTTTTAAAAATGCAGGTCCCAGAGTCCTACTGTGTATCAAAATCTTCACATCCAGAGTGATTACAGATGAACAGAAGAGTAACTTGTGCATCCTTCTAAAGTGCATCCAAACACATTGTATTTAGATGATGCATGGCATTGTGGAAAAGAAGATTGAAGAAGGCATTCAAGAATATCACCTGATTTTTTGTAATGAGAATTGTGCTTATCACAAGGCTTTTTGAATTTCTTTTAAAAAGCTCAGAGATGAGAGTAAGATGGGGAAAGACAAACGTAAACTAAGAGAAACAACTGGAAGTTTCTGAGTTTGACAAGAACCCACAGTTGGTGCTGCCATTGCTAGCCAAAGCTAACATCTGTACACTTAGGTTTGCTTTTTCAAAATAAATACAGACTGCACATTTTCAGAAATTAGCTAAGCACTTTCTAAACACAAGTCTGTATTGAACTTGTTGTTTTCTGTATAATGTGAAATATCAACACGCAATTGCAATATTAGAACCAATCTGGATGGGACAGATGTGAATCTTTTGTGTGTGGGAGCAAATGTCAAAACCAACACAATCAAATTTGCTCCTGATAGTTTAACCAGCACCTTGCATGGTGGCTTGCTGCCATCAATAGCTGTGTTCGAAATCGTTCACTCATTCACTCACTCACTCACTCACTCACCCACTAATACTTATTTAATACTTATATAGTCAACTATATAGGGATTGACCGAATGAGATTTCGGCCACTAAATAGAAATTTTCAAAACATCACTGTGTCAGTAGATGCGCCGGATATTCATGTGATGCAAGTGGGCACGCCCAGCATCAAACAAACTGAGCACTCAGGAGCATACCATTAAAATGTGTATGGGGGTTGTGTTGATGTTGTATGGTAGTTTTTTTAATGTTAAATCCCAAATAAACTGGTGAAATTCCAATGATGTGGATGTTTGTTTTCTCAGCTATGGTCCTGTGTCCTGATCTGTCCTGACTGCAAGCTGAATTATCCCACATAATTGTACTAGTTTGCAAACTGACGAGCTAATGGCTAATTTAGCTGTCAGAATATAATTCCTCTGAATATTTTGCTACTTTCAGTGAAGCTTTTGCTTCACAGACAGAGGCGAAGGCAAACCCACCTCAGGCGTAAATTAAGATGTCTTTGGTTAATTTGTTGACCAACTTCTATTAGCTAACATGATAACTATTGCTAGGGAACCCTAATGGCTTTCTAACGGCTTCTTCTTTTCTTCGTAAATACATGACTCTCTTGCATTGTGGCATACAGGAGTAAAATGTGGCGTACAATGTATGTACACTTAAATTTGCTGAGCATCGTGCTTATTTTGTAGTGCATTATATACTGAATAAAATCGTCCAGTAAGAATTCGAACACTACTACAAAATGGCAAACACGCTAGAGTGCACTATTTCCATGACAGGAAATGGTTTCGAACACAGCAAATGTGTGTGTGAAATAACGAGCAGAATTGTAAAGCATTACATAAAACCATAATATAAATGCAGCCACTGTATTGATTCAAGTCCAATTCTTTTAGCTCTGTTTTTGGTCCCCACTAACTCAATACAAATCTTCTTTAGCTGCTGAATACTCCAAAAAATGTTCACCATCTGGTCTGTAACTGTGGCTCTCTGCTGTTTGGTGCTGCACAGGTAGAGTCTAGTAGGATTATTAGAGCTTTTTGCTAAAATAAGCTCCCTGCTACGGCTGGAGAGGAGGTTAATGGGAGCAGTGACACTGTACCAGAGAGGACTGCTCCATTGAGGCAGAGGGGGTTATTCCTCCTTAATTTTGGGAGGCAAGAGGGAGAAAGTATAAAAAAGAGTAATTGGTTGAAATAAAATTTCAGTTTCATTTGTCAAATAAATTTTTTCCTCCTCTTTGGAAAAACCCATTATTAAAATTCTGATTAAAAAGCTTCAACAGAAGGAAAGGGCAAGTTTGTGTGTGATGGAGGGTGGAGGAGGACGGGCTCCTGCTGTCCTCCTGTTGGCGGGATTTCTTATCTTAATTTAATGTAATTCATTTTGTTTCAAGCTAATTTGTTCTTGACAAAAACATGCAACCTGAAATCCCTAGCCAATCAACAACCAGATTACACAATTGAAATTGTGTTGGTACAGTCATAATCTCCACATTCCATCTCTTTTTTTTTACCACTGTATTCATAAGTCTGATGAACTGGAGGTAAGGCAATAAATTCATACAGCAGCACATTAGACCAGCAGCCAGCTGCATGCATTAGCTAATGCAATAGTTTGTTGTAACAGCCCTGAAAAACTGTTTGGCTACCAGCAAGAATGCATATGTGAGGGCGAAATCACAGCAGCAGGATAATGCCAGAGAGCTCCATTCTGGACTCTTTGCCTTAGCTGGCCGGCAAGACCCACGGCAGGACCACGGTGGCGTGGGGCAGATGATGGAAAATGATGTTCACTTCACTTTTTTCCTTTAAAGCCATAAATATAAGGAGATTTAAAAGAAGCTCAGTGATTTCAGTGACACAGACCGAACTGTAGCACGAGAATTTGTCTGAACAACACCCAGCTTTTTGCACTGGTGACAGGGTAAAGAGGCCAAATGGATCAACCCAAATTTTGAACAATGATTTTGATGTAAAGGACTGGGTAAACATTGTCTTCAAGGTGGAGCAGGAGGATGGATTGGGAAACCACACACACACACATACTGCATAAAATTGCAGCTTTTTTAACCAGAACAATACCATTAAGGATGACTGGTTTAAGTAAACTAATGTTAATGACAGAATGGTTGGTAGGTAAAGGGTAAAGGTTCACAAAGGATAGCTGGAAGTAGATCTTTTTATACTGTTTCCTCTTATGCTGCGGATGTCAGCTGAGTAGGTGGCCCTTCAGCAGGGTCATTACTTTTTGTTGGAAATTCGGATATTCGCAGTGTTACCAGATGGAAAATACGGCAATATCATACAGTGGCTTTACAATAATTGTATTTTACCAAAAATTATCATACATACGAAAAAAAAATGAGGAAAGGCCTGAAAACTACACAATGGCAAAACTATGCCCTGCGCACCATATTAATGTAACAGCACGGAGGCTCTGTCCTTTGAACAAGAGCGCAACTGTGTGCTTCACGCAACACAGTCAACTGCATCCCGGTACATGATCACTCCC
Source organism: Naso annulatus (assembly GCA_029783625.1). Taxonomy (NCBI): domain Eukaryota; kingdom Metazoa; phylum Chordata; class Actinopteri; order Acanthuriformes; family Acanthuridae; genus Naso; species Naso annulatus. Next base: position 22,215,486 of record JAPZDX010000008.1, on the reverse strand, counting down.
GTTGTTACCCTTCAATACAAAAGCACCATATCTACACACAGTGTCAGTGTTTTACTATAGAGAACTAAACTCACTAAGATAAAAATGCAAAATTATCGTACATTTGGCCTTTTTGGGCATAATTGAGCATGCAGTATACAGAGGGCAAAATTATCATACAAATACGATAGTTATTGTACATCTGACAACACTGGATACTAGTTTTTACTTGGGTTGAAAGGTTTATATTGCAGCTGTGATGACCTGCTCGAAATATAAGCTGTTGTCTCTTTATAAGGGCGTCATCCACTCAGCCCCAACCATGGTCACATTGTGATTCAAAAGGCGCCCCTAACCTCCCTGCCCTGCTCTTTGGTACAGTTTCACTCACCGCCAGAAGCACTCTAGCAGTGACAGAACTTTCATGGACCATTTTAACAAGTTAAAATCGTAAGAAAAACGTTTAATAGGCATAAAAATCACTTGGAAAGGTTGCTTGGTAAATGGAGCCTGATAAGCTCAGCACTGATACAAAAGTTTACTTTTTGTTTTATCTCCCCTTCCTCTCTCAAACACACCACACACGCTGAGGTTACAGCCATAAATCTTATTTTAGAAAATGTGACGTGACAATATCCTAGTTCTTCGACATGTTTATTTCACAAAGTACCAACACAATTAATGGAATGACGACATAAAGTTATTAACCCACTATTGCAGTTGACTCAACCTTGTTTACGTTTAAAACGCTGTAACATTAGTTCCCTCCTCTTGCATGATAAAATAAGACAATCATTTAGTCCCACAAAAACAACAAGAAACTGAGATGTAACAGCAGCAGCAAAGCGGACAGCAGAAAAAAAGCTGACAAGGTAGACATGGACTGAGCAGTTAAGATACACTCGCTGGGATGTTCGAATGCGTCAGCCCGAATTGCTGGTCATTTTAAATTCGTCTGACCTTTTTTTTTTTTTTTTTTTTAAGTGACAGCCCAACAGTGTGTGGTCAGCTTTACACCTTTAAGGTTTTTAACTTCTGCCACAAAATTGAATGTTTAGGAACGCCACATCA
>JAPZDX010000008.1:22171675-22182403 GCA_029783625.1 Naso annulatus | reverse complement strand
CAACCACTCTTTATCAGACAATGTTTAATCTCATCTATTTGTCTTTACTCAAATAGCTTTTTTTTCTTTTTTCACAAGGTCTGACACAGTGTCATTGTATGTGCATTACCGTCTCCTCCGACCATTCCCCCAGCCACACTCAAAGAGCAGGGATTAATATCAATTATGGACGGGTGGGAAAGTTCCCCACCATGTGCCAGATCCTTAATAGGGACATGTGTAAGTCATTACCTCAACACTTTGGGCTCCCAACACAATTTAAGTATGTGTGCATGCATGCATGTGTGTGTGTATGTGTGTGTGTGTGTGTGTGTGTGTGAGAGAGAGAAATGATTGATGGTAAAGGGGGTAGTTGGGGGTTTCTTTCTAGTTCGATAAGGCTCAGAAAACACTGAGAAAGTGGATTTATATTCTCTGAGAAGTGTCTGTTCGCCTTTGAAAGTGATGAGAGGTTCTATGGTGACAAACCTTCTATCAAAACTTAAAAAACCTCTTTCTTGGCTCCCACTGCTCTCTCTCTCTCTCACACACACACACACACACACACCTCCGTCAGCCTGGTTCCATCAGAGCTCTGTGGTGTTGACAGTGTTGAAGGCCTCAGCACAGACAGCTCTGAAACAGCTCCTCTCTTCTCTTCTCTCCCTTCCAATTCCTCTGCCTCGCATATTTGTACATGGCAGATCACATTCCTGCCGGCCTCTCTGGCTACATCACAGGCACGGCTGGAAATAAAATGCAGGTTGTCTGATGAATGGTAACTTAACGGGGGTCAGACAGATATATGGGTTAGCCAATGGCGGCCCTGCTCTCATTAAAATATGGAAGAACCGCCAGTCACTGTCGACGGGGGTTGAATATAAAATGTAGACTGATTTATCACATTATGAGTATTGGCATTTTTAAAGCTTAAACTTAGCTTTATATTTTCACCCATGTCCTCCTTGATGTATTTCCATCCCTGTCTGAAGCTCACACACCTGTAGGGTTTTGTTTTTGTTTTTTTTCCCCCACTTGCGTGTTTTTTAGCAGAGAGTCTCAGCGTCTCACAGTGTCAGATTTCATAGGTTGAATGTAACTACATTATATCAAGTACTCCACTTAAGTACAAATGGAGGTACTTTTACATTATCTGGATAATTACTTTTTATTCCATTTGAAGTTTTTTTTCTCTGTAACATTTCAATTATCTGACAGCTTTAGCTGCTTCACTAAATTTGCATAAAAAACGAACAGCTCATACAAAATGTTTTGTTGACAATTGCCAAACAGTTTATACAAGTACAGCTAAAATGAAAAGTGTGTTAATTTATAGGTGAATTAAGAATTTAATTTGAAACTGTTTTAATATTGTTAAGTCATTTTAAATATTTTTGAATTGTGTACAGTACTATTGGTTGGAATAAACAAGCATGTGAAGGTGTAACTTTGAACTCTGGGTAACTGCGACTGCAGTTACCCAGAAATTTTACAAACGAAACAATCAATCAATTAATGTAGAAAATAGTCAGCAGATCCTACCAGCAATAATAGGTAATAAAAATGCAATGCTATAATACATTTCCTTCCATACTTTTACTTTAACACTTCAAATACATTTTCCTGATTATACTTTCATACTTAATTCAACATTTTCAATGCTTGACTTTTCCTTTGTATCAGTATCAGTTCTTTAGGTCCGCTTTGTAGAAATAGTTGATTTCTCAGTCTTATTCTCAACTTGTCAATATTTGACAAACTGGGAAGCCCAGCTCATCAAATACTGATGCTTTGGGTTGTTGGCGGGCCCAAACTACCAACCCAAACCGTCACTATTTGATGAATTGGGAATCTTACGAATAGGAGCTGTAACTTAAGTAAAGGATCTGAATACTTTCTTCACCACATGCTGCTTCTAATGTGATTCCCCTTTAAAGACTGAGATCATGGCTCAAAAATTGATTCATCATATAATCATCATTTTAAATAGTAAAACCCAGTATCCTAGAAATTATGTTTACGATTGTATATCCCATGATATACAACACTCAGAGTGTGTTTGTTGTGGTGTGGTTGGTGGATGTTACAATTTGAACCTCCATGCAGGTCATCAGGGTTTGCAGCCCATCAAAAATCCAAAACACAGGTCACTAAAATAACTAAATATATTTTTTTAAAAATCTAAAAAATCCCCCAAAACAAACAAACAAACAAACAAAAAAAAACTTAAATAAATTTTGTATTTTATGAGAAATTATGCAGAGCACATTATATTATAGTGGTAAAACAACATTATACTGAAAGACAGTCTATAAGGCAGTGGTTCTCAAACTGTGGCGCGGCCCCCACTGGTGGGCAATGGAGCCACTGCAGGTGGCATGTGCATGACAAGAGGACAAATGTGAAGCCAAGATGAATGAATAGAATTTAGAATTATTTTTTAAAAAAGAGGAAGAATTTGCTGATACTACTGTATTTATGAGTAATAAGAAATGTTGTGTTTCTTATGGGCCTAAACTTTTGAGGCGGGGAATACCAGATAGTTTTGAGAGAATGTTGTGTTTTTAACGAAGACCTTGCCCGGTCCAACTTAAAGACAGGGTGTTTCTTCTCCTCCATTTCTCCTCAAATAGCCACTTGCATCCCTCCCCTCCCTCTCCCCAGAGACTCACACTGCTCTGGACAGATGACCTCCCTCACAGTCAGCACTCTGGAGCGGGCTGAGCCAGCCAGCCAGGCTCCAAGTCGCTCCCAGCGCTCTCCACAGATTATAGTGGGTGGATAGGAAAGTAGTGGAGGTGCTGTGGCTCCGATGGAGAGCCAGAACACTGAAGCTGCTGCTGCTGCTGCTCTGAGGAGCCCAGACGGTGTGATTTTACAAGAGGGATGGATTTGCACGCCACATAGAAGCCAATAAATCCACACCGCAGTGGAAGGCAAGACAAGGCAGCGCCATTGTGTTGGTGTTTGTCCTTTTTTTTATTTAGCATGCAAATCTGTGTCTGTGTGCACATGTGTGTCTGCGTGCATACTCTTGTGTGTGTTTGTATGTGCATCTAAGTGTCTTCACCTCAAAGGAGTGGCTCTCATCACACAGCTACTATTGTTGCAAGCCACTCTGCCTGCCTCACAATGCCTCATTGGTGCAGGAGAAGAAGAAGGGAAGTGGGAGGGATTGCATTGTTGAGTTGGACCGGCAGTGGAGGGGATGAGGATGAGGGGAGGAGGTGATGTGAGCCTGGGCAGACTCCTCGGAGCCGGACGTGGAGCTCCGATTATAGTGGCGGGGGACCGCAGCGAGACGTCGCCCAGCAACCCCAGCAGCTCTGCCCGTAAATCATGTCACCAGGGCTCCTCAGCGGCGCCCAGAGCCTCCCATCCAGTCTGTCAGCATCTCGGCTGGGGGACTGAGACCAGCAGCCCATCCAGGCCTGAGGGCCAGCAGGACCAGAGCTGTGCTGGGGATGAGGACAACTGGATGAAATTCTCCTAAAGATAGATCTCACCTGCCTTTGAAAATAGAGTTTCTCATTCTAAGTTCAGGTCTTTTGGTAATTTAACGTTTCCTGTGAGTGAAAGAATTTCATGAACTTTGGCCTTTCAAAAGAAGAAATAATGCTTCTTTAGTTACAGCTCAGAGCTACAGTTGCATTTTTTGTTACTTCTGGAATATGCACAAGAGCAGTCCAACTATGAAAGTGTGTGCTTCAAAGATAAGGTCCAAAAATTCTCTGAAAAGGGAAAGAAAAAAAAACTGACCAGCCTTTCTTTCAAAAGTCAGCACAAACTATTTTTTGCTTAAATTACTCATTTCATCACAAAGGAAAAAAATGGCTCATATTCAGCAAATAAGAGAGAGATGAAAGATTACTTACACTAAAGAGGGTTCATTGACGAGGACATGACTGTCACAAAGGCTGTTCACTCATTCTGATCAGAGCTTTGTGGCCCAAACACAAAAGATTCTGCAACATTTGCTGACCCTTTAATAATCCTCCTCATTAACAAAAGGGTTTGTCCAAAAATGGTTCTGGCTCGAACTGTTGAATAATTGTTTTTGGAATGTTTTGAGAAATGTTCCCCATGGAAACATGTTGAGACAGTTCTGTGCGTGTGTATTACTGTGCTGCAAAGAAGCTTTTAGGATTGCCTGAAATGCCCCAGACAAGAAGTCTTTTATTGTTCTTATTGGCTTGATTTTAGTTTTAACATACAAAGTTTTCCAGTCACTGTGACTATTGTTGAGAAGCTACTCTAACTACTCTCAAAATAATCTCAAAGTAACTTTATTTGTTTTTAAATCCCAAAGTAAGTGCACCTGAAAGATGGGTAATAGGCGGGAGTGTCCCTCGTTGCGAAAAAACACAGAATGATGGTCGTTGGAGTTGACAGTTTGGATTATTATTTTACCAGGGCTGGGAAAGATACTTTGGAAATGTAATCGGTTACAGATGTCTAGTTACCCTATTTAAAATGTAATAAGTAACTATTTTAATTGCTTTATCAAAGTTATGTAACTTATTACATTTGATTAATTTTTGATTATTTTTCAAAATTTTCTAACAAATGTTTTCAGCTGATAACCATTTCCAAATGTTTAAACCAGGCAGTATTAATTGGCAGACATGGGGCGCTGCAAATTCAAACAAGAGAACCAATCAAAAACATCAGAATAGCATCAAACTTTATAAAAAGGCCTTGACTAGAAAAGTCAAAAGAAGACATTGTGCACATCAAAAACATCAAAAGCAACAAAACAAATATTATTCAACATATAGCCTAAGCTTTTTACAGAAAATATTCAAGTGTAACCCCCTTTGCAATCATCAACATTTGCACAAGGACCCGTAAAGCACATTTGTTTTTAGTAAATGTAACTGATTATAGTTACATTTATTTTGTGATTAAATTACGTAATTTTGTTACACGTAACTAGTTACTCTCCAACACTGCATTTTACTGACAGTCTGTGTTTATTCAGACAGAGTTTAACAGTCAAAAAAGGTTTTAAACACATCTTAATATGATTGTGGGACCTACAAATAGGTGGGGTGCATACCGTGTATTGTGTATGTTGTAAGTCTCCCTCTCAGATGATTTGATACATATCTGATGACACAAGACAGACTGTGATGCAGACACTGTGATGCAAAGCTGATCCAAAACAGTTAAGCTGCCATTAGAATAGTTTTACTTTTAAATGATAAAACAGACTAAAGTACATCAGTTATTTTAGATTTTTAAAAATACTGTAAGAAATGTTCTTTTGCCACTCCAGCAGGAACTGGATGATGTTTTAGTCAGACTCTGAGGAGAATGTATTTTTCACTAAATACTGCTAAAAGCATAAAGAAAATTGTTTACCTAGTAGTCTCACTAAGCATCATCATTCTGAATTCATAATCCTCTTAAATTAGTACTGAAGTTTAAGATGCCACCAGCATATTCAATGAGACAGCTGTTTGTTCTGAATCAAATTCAATGCAAAGAATTCAGTCTTTATGATACATGGTAGTCCAACATTTACTTTAGTGCGGTTGTTAATTTCTAAGGCAACAAACTTCAGCAAAATTTGAAGTTTGGAAATTACACTTAACATGTTAAGTTTTTCATTTGAGTTTGCTTGGAATTATAACTTCTCTCAATTCAACTCGAAGTTGCGGCAACTTATAATTTCATATTTTAATAAAATTTTTTAATCCTTACTTCTGTTGACTTAACTGTAATTAAATAAACTGAATTAAAAGGGCACCACTGGGATTTATATCAGTGACTTTTTGTTTGCCAGCAAAGTGCTTTAACCACTAAGCCACAGCACTGACAAAATTTACTGGCAGAAACTGGCCTCCTTGAAAGGTGTTTAGGAAGACTGAATACATCATCTTCACTTTGAAATGATATCTTCATCACACCATCTGACAAGAAAAGTTGGGCCTCTAGGTTAAAGTTGACTTGGGGAAGATTAAAAAAAATAGCAATTCATTTTTTTGTTGGTAGTCAGCTGACCCAAAGCCACTACCTGAGACGTTTGATAAGCTGGGACAATAGAGAACTACATCTAAAATATCCACCTATATGCAGTCGATGCTTGTCAGACATTATAAATAAAGGCGGCACATCGGCCTCGGAGAGGCTCAAATAATGAGAACTGGTAAAGTCGGCTTTACTGCTTTCCACATTGCAGATACAAGCGTTATCAGAAGTCTATTGTGCACTTTTGTAACTGGATGATATTTGAACTGGGGGGGTTGCTTTTGGAAGTTGTATTCAAGTCCAATAGTCCTTACTAGCAACCTCCTTGTTGAAGTGTCTTTCTTTCTCTTCGCAATATGATCTGATAGACCTCGATGGCCTGGATGAGAGGCACCCTGCCCATCTCCATCCAGGCCCCAGCCATGCTAACATGTCATTTGGATGCCCCTACTTGCCCCCTTTGCGCCCTGCAGCGTCTGGCAACCCTGCAAGCCCAAAGCCAGCGTCTCATTAGCATGCTGGTGGCCACTCGATCTCGCCGTGGAGCAAGGTCACCGAACGAAGAGTGAAGGTGGTCAGAATGTGCTGGAGTGAGTTGGTGCGGGCAGGGAGAGTGGGGGAGTCGGGGCGGGAGGAGCCAGTCTGCGCTATTAGCATTCACCGGCTCCCAGCGCATTGCTAAATTTTTCAGTAACCTCCAGCTGCTTGATGTAGGAGCAAATCACCAGAGAGGCTCACCGCGTGCCTATCCGCCTTAACACCCCCCGCATCCACACACCATCCTCCCCATCTTCTCCCCCACTGGAGTGCCGTCTCATTCAGGCCTCTTCACTTATTCATGTGTTTATTTATTATTTCATCGGCTGCGTCTGAGCCGGGGAGAGGAGGCATCTAGTTGTGAGAACAGTCATTAATTCATTAAAGCCTCTCCCTCTCTCCTGATCTCCCCTCTCCTATTCATCTCGTCTTTATCTCCCAATCTCCATCACAGAGGAGCCTTTCCCTCCACACAAACACATGCTCCTATTGCCATTCCTCTGTTGCCCTCCTGTCTCTTCTACTCCACCTTCCCATTCTTCTCTTTTTTCCCTTTGTATTTGCCATCAACCAATTCCTGCACCACTTTAACCCCCCTGCCTATAGAGAAATTGAAGGACAGGCGCTTGGCTTTTTCAAGGAGGGAAAGGGAAGAGCTGCTCAGTGATCGAAGCTGATATCTGCAGCAAAATGTATCTCAGTGATCAGTAAGAACCATGAAGTAGCTCTCCATCCCTCTTTCCTCTGTATGTCCGTCTTCTTCTCTGCCATATCTTCATTTTCCCTGATATATAAAAGGTTTTACAACTGTAAAAGGTCATTTGAGTTCAACAAGACCTGAACAGGTGAAGTGTTCCAGTACAGATGAAAGAAATAAGATTTAACTGTCAGCCAGACAAATGCCGGACTGCCACAGGTCATTGTGTGTGTAGTGCATCTGGATTTTTAAGAGTTACTCTCACAATGGGTGCACCAACAGTTAAGTAAGCGTTGCATTGTGGGAAAGACAAGAGCAGACACTTCTGCCAGGCTGCTTCACATTTTTTATTCTTTTGTCTGTCTCGGGTGAGTGGACCCAGTGATGGGAAGGAAAAATATGTAATAACGTCACATATCTGAGTCCGTAACCTCTTGTATTCCTGCTGAGACATTTTTTCGCTTCAGGTGTAAAACTATTTTTCACAGGACACATGTCTCCTCTCTATCATGTTAACATCAGTAGTCAAACCAGTTTGCCCATGAGTGTGTGTGGGCCTCCTCGGGGGCCAGTGCCGGGGCCCTGGCGGCTGCTCTGAGGGTTATGTATGGGAACGGGGCTCCAAGGCGCTGGCAGGCTTGTCTGGGTTATTAATGACAGCGATAGGCCAGACCTCACACACTCCATCAACCTTGTGCCTTACACACCACCAGCTCATCTACCACACTGACACCTGGCAGCCTCAACCCTGCCTCACCCTGCCTCACCTCGCCACCAGAACAGGACAGGAGCAATGCTTTCCGGGGCCCAGAGACAACATTTGGGCTTGGCTGGCAGCCTGAAATTGCTCTTCGTTCATTTAATGACAGCTAGATTTTATAGCAAAGGTTTAACTGTTGTCTCTTTGGATTGAAACTGTCAGTGTTTAATATATTTTTGTCTGATATTCAGTCATATCGCAATAAAACAAAAATCATATCTATAAACAGAAAAAGCATTTATACCTTTGTGAGACAGTAGCTTCAATAACTAATAGGTTTTAAATAAAAATAGGATAAAATCACAACATGTAATGTGAAAGGTGTTGCTTGTAGAGAGAAAATTAAAGAGAATTACCATGAAACTGTGTCGTTCCCCTCAGTTATTCTCAATTTTCTAGCCTCTTTTAGCACCTTGTTTCTTAATTTTGAACCTGCAAACTTTACTCTCATTAAACTCTTTTCCCTCAGCATAAGTCAGCCATATCTGGCAAAAAAAGCTTTAATACATTACCAAGCACCAGAGAGACGGACAGGGTTAGTAGCTAATTAACATACTTTTTAGAAATTAGAAGCAAAAGGACCTCATATTTACTTCAGGAGTTACTGGAAACCATACCCAGAAGGAGAATGAAGCGATGATTTACATTCAAATATGGCTCTAAATAAAGTCATTGTTCGATGTGTTGGTAAGTAAATGTTTTCTAAAATGTTCATGGAAATGTTTTCTAACTTTTTTCAGATATATTTTTTAATGGATGATGTATCTCAGCTTCCTCTCACTGTACAAAAGTGAAGTCAAAATATCCTTGATAAACAGACGTTGCTGTCATCAGGGATGGGAAGGTTTCTTTGGAATAGGTTACAGATTATTGGTTATCCTATTTAAAATGAAATATGTAATGTAACTATTTCAATTATTTTATCAAAATAATGTAACTTATTACATTTGGTTACTTTTTGACTACTTTTCTAAATTTCTAACAACTGTTTGCAGGTATGAGATGGGATGCAGATTTTTCCTCAGGTTTGACATGGAAACTTTCAACATCAATAGAATTTTATCAGCTGGTAAAAATATTTTACATTGCACTGTTATGTTCAAGCCCTTGTCTGATTTCTGAAAAAATGTTTTTTATTTTTCCAGCACTGGAACGCATTTTTATCTGTAGACATGGTGGCAACTCTCAGACAGGTTGTTTAGCTTTGAGCAGCGATGTGGATTGATTTAAAAGGCAGACATGGGTGGCTGCAAATTCAAACAAGAAAACCAATCAGAAGCATCAGAATCATATCAAACTTTACGAACAGCCTAGACTGGAAACAGCAAAAGAAGGCATTATGCACATTAAAAACATCAAAAGCAGCAAAATGAATATTGTTCAACATACAGCCTAAGCTTTTTACAGAAAATATTCAGATGTAACCCCCTTTGTAATCATTACCATTTTCATAAGTAACTGCAATTTAATTACACATTTTTTCTCAGTAACTGTAACTGATTACAATTACATTTATTTTGTAATTAAATTATGTTACTCTAGTTACTATCCAGCACTGGCTGTCATGGGGTGGTGATGTTTTTTGGAGCCAGTCTGAACAGCGGTGATACGCATGTCAGACTCGAGCGTGAGCCACGGTTAGCTGTCAACTGTCATTCATGACAAAACATTCAAATTTTGAGCATCAAACAACTAAATAAACTAATGTTGAAAAATGAACTAATAAAGAACTGCCTAAGATCATACTTGCCAACCTAGAGACTTAAAAAAAAAAAAAACCCTTACACACTACTGACGTCAGTGCTTTGGCACAGGTGATTTGCGTCACTGCAAGTCCCATGCTCAGAGAAATCAGTGCGGCAGATTTTACATTCGAGCACGGGGAAAATAATTTCGTTTTTTCTGTTATCGAGTTTTCTTATAGCAGGCTAAAAATAAGTAGCGCTGTTCCGTGGTTGCATAACATGCCTTGTGCATCTGTATAGTTATCCGAGTTGAAGCATTAGGTCAAAGGGCTCGTACATGCTGTACTGTGATTGTGTTAATAACAGGTTTGGTAAAATAATAATAAATTAGGAGAAAGATGTTCTCCCATCTTTCTTTGGGAAACCGGGAGGACACTGGGAGAGGGCAGTGAAAAACAAGAGTCTCCAGGTAAGATTATGAGGGTTTGCAAGTATGCCAATGATGACGGAAGACATCTTTGAGGAAAACTTTTTTTGACAAACAATTAAAATTTTTTAGCTTGACCTATGCTAACATGGAGGGGGCCGGGTTTATGACCTATACTGCGGTCAGACACCAGGTTAGTGATCGATGTTCAGGCTTCTCTTTAGAAGAGCTGGTCCATCGTCCACCTTACAGCCATTGTTTACAGCTTGTTGTGCTGCCTTCAGATGAGGGACAAGTTGCTTCTACCTACTACCACAACTTTCATCGCTTTGTATTGTTCAATTCTCCTTGACTCAATGTGTCATTGAAAGCAAAAGTTTCAAAATTTTAACACCTGTATGGAGTAGAAAGAAACTAGAAACAATCAACATTGTGTATAAAAAAGATTTCTTTGAACAGTTAAAGTGCTACTTTCAAAACTTTCAAAATAGCCTACGGATTTTTTTTTTTTTTAATTTATAACAGCTTAATTTAATTTCACACCATAACAGTTGGGTAATTAGTCTCTGTCTTTGGCCTTTTAGACATTTATGTGTCACATAAATAAATGAGAACAAATGATTACGGGTAAAATGTCTCAGCTTGTTTTTTGTTTTTGTTTTTTAAATTA
>JAPZDX010000008.1:22010951-22021677 GCA_029783625.1 Naso annulatus | reverse complement strand
TCTAAAGCTGCCTTTGCTAACACAAGAGGTAACGTTGGCAGCCCCCGTTGCATCTTTTTTTACCTACCACTGGATTTGAGAGGCCATGCCAGCCAAATTCAAGTTTTCCAGAAAGGAGATTTGGGACAGAAACATTTGAATGAACATTTCAGCTGGGCTGGTTTTCGAAGTGGCAGTGGTTGCACTAAGTGCTGGATAAAAACTGTGTTTTTTGCTTTGTTTGCTCCAAGGCAAGAAAAAAGGGTTTCTGCCATGTGAAAGGAAATATTAGCCCTTTCACGAGGGGAGGATTTTGCAACTGGCGCGAGGCGACCACCAAGTTTGCCCATCACGATCTTTCCAACATGCATCAAGAGTCGGTAACCAGACCCTTGAGCATGCTGAGAAGGACCAGAAAATCACCTGGACAGTTTTGGAGCTGCTTTTTCGATCCATAAAATTACGCAGACGTGAGGGACTGCCACTAAGTGGACATGACCGTCAGGATGGAGTTTTGTGGCAACTAATGATGGAGAGAACACTTGATTTGCCCAGGGCACATGAGTGGCTTCAGCGAAGAGAGAACTGGATGTCACATTCTTGGGACTAACAGCTGACGGAACCACTGACGTAAGCGCATCTGAGCAGTTTTCCTGTAGCTTGCAGTATGTGGATAAAAACCTGCAAATGCAAATGTTTTTCTCAGGTTCTACAGCGCACCTGATACCACTGCAGAGACATTATTTTCCTGCATCAGAGACATTTTTATGCACCTCAACTTGCCTGCAAGGATTTTGTTTTGATGGCGCTAGCAACATGTCTGGCCGTTTTGCAGGGGTTCGAGCAAAACTAAAGGTGCGATGTCCCACTGCGCTGTATGTTCATTGCAGCAATCATGCACTGGATTTGATTTTGTAAGAAGTGGCAAGGGAGCATCGCGTGGTGGCAGACACGCTAAATTTTGTGCAAGCCCTCTCCGTTGCAATAGGAGAATCATCAAAACACAAGACACTGTTTCTCTCACTTTTTGGAGCCGGTGACGTTGTCTGCAACCTATTGTCATTGTGCCCAACAAGGTGGGCTGTGTGCGCAAAGGCAGTCAAGCATGTTTGCTCGTCATATGCAGTGCTTCTGGAAACACTTAAAGTGCTGCAGGAAGACAAACGTTTTAGAGGTGATACACGCGCTAAAATAATTGGTCTTTACGAGCAAGCAATGAAGGCAAGGACATATTTCAGACTTGTGAGCTGTGAAGCCTTGTTTGAGCTATGTGAAGTGGTGGCCAAAATGCTTCAACATAGAAAGGCAAGTGCAGGGGTGCCATGGAGTGTGTTAATGTACTAAAACAACGCATGCATGCCCTGAGAGAAGATGATTGTGTACAAGAGCTAGTGACGAGAGTAAACTGATGTGCAGCGCAGAACAATTTACAAATGCCCGAACCACCATGAACTAGCAGAGATCTGGCTCGTTTAAGGAACACGCAAACTGTGCAGGACGTGGAAACACACACAGGACACCAACAGTGTTAACGTGAACTGTTTGAGGCCGTGGACCTTGTAATATCAGAGCTGGACCACCGTTTTGATCAGTCTGGAATGAAAGTTGCCGCACAGAGAGAAAACTGTAACGGATGCTGTGAATGGCCTTTAATCTGGCTTGGATGACATTGCAGCTCAACTCCCTTTTCAGAGGGCCTGCACATACATGCTCACTCTTCTGTGGGATCTAACTAAAGACAAAGGACTTATAACTGCATCTGATGTTGCAGGTTTTTTCAGTGGCCTGCATGCACAAACTCAGGAACCACTGAGAGAGGTGAAAAAGTTCATGGAACTTTGTCTCTGCCTGCCCATGTCTGTGGCCTCCTCTAAGAGGTCATTCTCCACACTCGGGTGGCTAAAAACATGGTTAAGGAGTACCATGACCAAAGACTATCACACATGGCTTTGCTGCACGTCCATTAGGATAATTTGAACAGACTGGACATTGTGCCTTTAATGCAAACCTTTATGCAGCACACAGCGGAACATAAGGCCATCTTTGGCATCTTCAATTAAAGTAAGTTAGATCGTAAGTTTGATGTTCCTGTTATTGATACATGGTTGTTCTTATTTTTTGGCCTCTCCTGACTGTTGCATGATTTGATTGTGGGTAGTAATAACATCCAAATATCCACAGAAAGTGAATGGGTCTTTTAATACCATAGTTTACGGTGATAAATGCAGCATACTTTTAAAAAACTGATCATAATAACTGGCAGACTGTTTGTGTAACTGATGCAGTTGGAGTTGTTGAAGAGAGCAAGAGCTATAAAAAATGTGTTATTACATTATGAGGTGTGTTTGTGAAAAGTGTGCGGACTTGAACGGTATGGCCTGTTTGAATGGTGTTTGTGAAAACTGTCACCGACCTGAACATTTTGCTTTGTACAGTGTGCTTTTGCAGATAAATGTGGGATGTTGATATCTTTTGACAGGCGTATGTAATATTAATGCAAGTTTCTGTTTATTCTTGCATTGTAAACCTAACGATGAAGGTACTAAAGATGACAAATATTTTATTGAGTATGGCAGTCACTTTAGTTGTCACTGTTAATCGACAGTAACTTGGATGTGCTGAAAGTGTGTAAGTGAGTGCACATATGTGGTCATGCATGCACTTGTACAGTGCAGCACCCCTCAACAAATACATGTTCTCACGCATGCTGGAAACTAGAGTCTTCTTCTTGAGACAAACAAAATGGAGCAGGCCCACATGAGCAAAAACATTGCTACGTGAGTCAGTGAAGTTGCAGATGCCTTTTGGATTCTACAAGAAAAGAGAGCTTTTGTTGTAAGTGACAACGCTGCAAATATGACACTGTGCATGGACACAATAAAGGATTGAGATGAATGGCCAGATCTGCAGAACATCAGGTGTGCTGGACACACCTTGAAGCTCTGTAAGTCACAGAAAGCAGAAACCTGACTAAAACAGAAGCAGTAGCAGCAACAAATCTCCCAACATGAACTGATCCAGGATGTCTCCATGTGTCAAAATTTTACATGTTCCATGATGGAGTGACTGCTGGAGCAATGCTCCCAAAGGACAGCAAGAGTAGTACACTGGATCTTACCAACGCACGGTGGAATGCGACAGAAGACATCAAAAATGTGCTGATAACCCTTGACCCTTGTTTCAAGCAGCTCTCTTTTCTGGATGATGACAAATAAGATGCAGCCTATACAGTAGCTGGACAGCTGATAGACTGACTGAATGCATGCTAGAGGTGAACCAGCAAAGAGGAGGAAGATTTATCAAGAAACAGAAAACTGACAAGGAGAAGGAGATAGCAATGCTGTTGTGTGGAGATGAGGAAGATCTGGTTTCCACAGAATCAGGTGGGAGAAGCACCAAAGAGATGAAAGAATATCTTCAGGACAGAACCAAAGTTTTCAGAAGTGGGATTTATTGTCAACGGATCGACAAGCTGCCTCCTCCCAAAGAACGTCGACATTTTAGTGTTTCTGGCACACAACTCTAAAATCTGTGGATAATCTGTCATACTGACTTAAGTCTCTGAGTGAGTACCCTATGCGCAAAAGCCAGCTATTAATAGGTTAGCCTCCGCATTTTTTCAATGACATTTTGTTTGTTTATTAGGTCTAGCACAACACACTGTGTTACTGCTAAAACATGTTGGCTTAAATTTTCTTTATTTTTTTTATTGAGGATATGGACAGCCACTTGCCACACTGCCAATTGTGTTTTAATTATTCCTTGTTTTGCATAGTACTTTATTTTGGGGACTAATGCTCTTTTGTAATTGCACACGTTTATTATTTTGACTGCTTTTTGGATTTTGGGCACTTTGTATCATTTTGAACAACACACTTGTTTAACAGGCACTAATATTTGGGGGGGATCTTTTTTTAAAAAACTGTTAAATAAGCTGTGTTAATTTATTATTTTGTTGAAGCAAAGGCTCAGCCTTCACATAAGTTTTGTGCTGCTTATTGATTATTAAAAATATAAACAGCTGAGCCCATATTTGTTTGAGATTTTTATGTAACCTAAATTGTTCAAGGAGTGAGATCTGATTCAGGACAGTATCTTCCAGCCCTCAGAAGCTACATAAAAGATGTCACAACACTCCTACAAACAGCTGCTTGCAAAACACGACTATTGAAGTAAGTAGAGGGTGATTGCAGCAGGGCAAGGCGGAGCTGGGGAGGGGACCGGCCCCCAAGATATGGTCAAAAGCCACAAAGAAGGTAAGAAACGAGCTGATGGTCATAGAAGTCATCAGAATGGTGGAGGAGACATACAAGATCATAGCTGTGAGCCAGCGACAGCAAGGAAGGTGGACAAACTCGGAGGCTCTCACCAACAGGGCCATAACTTGGACCAACATGTAGAAGATTCCACAGGCAAACTGAGCTTCCTCATCAGGTCATCATATGATACCCTCCTAAGCCCCCAGGTTATGCATCTTTGGTACAGATTGGAAACAAACTGCAGTCTCTGTGATGCCCAAAATCTGAACTTGCAGCACATTGTAATTGGCTGCAAATCAGCTTTGACCCAGGGTTGGTCCAGATGGCACTGCAACAAAAACTGGCAGAGATGTTGGAGGAACACAGGCTCAAAGCCAACAGAACCAGTCCATGATCCTTTGAACCGCAGACACGCTTCATCAGGCACAAAGCTGAAGCAGAAAACATTAACCAGAGGGAATGGTCTGCACTGAAACCTGGATGCAAGTAGTAGATGAGAGTTGACCTGAACAAGTAGCTTTAGTTTCCACCCGAAATAACCACAACTTACCTACAGCCAATCATCGTCCTGTGATCCATCTCTGCCAAGACAGTAATCATGGCAGAACTCACAGTATCTTGGGAGGAAATGATGGAGGTAGCTTTTGAGAAGAAAAAGGAACAGTACAAGTTTGCTTGCTGCACAGAAGGAGGGTGGAAGGCATCCACCTACCCTACGGAAGTCGGCTGCAGAGGCTTTGTTGGAAAATCCACCCAGCAGTAACTGAAAACCTTTGGAGTCACTGGGTTCAAGCAAAACAATCCATTCAGGGAACGAACAAAGGGAGCTTTAGGCTGTGGCTCAGAAGAAGAGACCCTAAGAGAGGAAACCAAGAATCCTAGGGCCAGCTGCAAGGAGCAGTTAAGAGACATCCCTACTGCTGTCCCATCACCCAGAGATGTTATGGGATCAAAGGGGCAACACATCTGTGAAGGATGGTTGCTAGCCGACGACCCTGTAGCTGGCCTGCCTGCACCGGCGGAGGTGCGACAGGCAGAAATGCCTTGCAGGTAACAAACCCCTGTGCTTCCTTCTATGTTGTACAAGAATGTTCTGAACATGATTCATAATGCTCTGCCACTTGGCCTACATCACATTTGGATCTCAATCATCATTTCAGTGAAAGTTGCAGTCCAGTTGGTGGCTTATGATGGCTGGTTTCCACAGCTTCAGATCCTCCCTTTACTGTCATCACAATGATACCGCCTTTGTTGGCAGAACCAGGTGCTGTTGCTGATGAGATGATGGATCTGATAAAGTAGCTAAATCCCAGGATGAGTTCTATTGTTGCCAAGAACATAATTTGTCTGTCTAAAATAATCGACACACATGGCCATGTTTTTTGTTGCAGATGCAGCACTTAAGTCCTAACTCTTCAACCACACAAAATGTATTGTTACCCAGGCTCAAAGCTAAGGACAGTCCATTTCTTGCAAGGAAACACATGGACAGTAATTTGGTATCCCAAATATTTTTTGTTACATAAGACGTAAAACCAGAGAAAAAGGAAATTAGAACTGCAAGACTCACTGTCACCTACTACAGCACTGCACTGCGGCAGAATCAGGGAATAAGTAACTTAAGTTAACCAGCTGAATAACTGCTAATAACAACATAGCGTGGCCTTAATTGTTATTTTCAGGGTTATCAGAGGAGGCCTAGCTGTGCTTTTTGATCTTTGATCACTTCAATTGGGAATGAGGATGTTCTCACAGCTTCATACACAATGTTACACTTTTTAGGGTTTTTTTAGGTTTTGACTTAAAGGTTTTGACTCCCTGACGAAGGCTTGTTTGCCAAAACACGTGTTTTCAAGGTCCAACATGAACATGTTGTGGAAATAAAGGCATTTTAACATTTTAAAGAGAGTGCCTTGGAGTCTTCTTATTGATTTTTATACTTTTTAAGTGTTTGATTTTGGAAAGAGAAAGAATTGTGTGTCTCCTTTCAACCTCTCCAGGTAACAAGTACAACTACTACAAGTGCCCCGGCCCAAAACATCTAACCATGATTAGCTTGAAATCCAACTGAAATAAAGAAAATCTGAGATGACTGCATGAGAATCTATGGAGCACTGCGATATAGTTGCTAGTTGACCCTTATCAGCACTTGCAGAAGCTACACAGACTGGCCAGTCTACGTGCAAGTGGAGGAGTTTGGCTTCGGCAAATCAGTTCTAAACTAGTAAATTTAGTTGTAATTCAGTCTTGTTTTTGAATGGAATTTCTAAATAGTCTAGAAAAATATTATAAAACAAGTCTAGAAAAATATATATTTATTTTATTTTATTTTTTTTTTTAAACTTTGGACAGAGCCATTCCAACCTGCATTCCCCTATGTCCATTCTCCATGCTAAGCTAAGCTTAGCATAGGACTCCTGCTCTGTTCTAAGCACAGACATCAGAATGATATCGATCTTTTCCTCCACCCTAATTCATGGAACTTTTTCTCCCCATAAAAATGCTAAATGAGATGTGTTCTGTGTTCTGTCTTCAAAAATTCAGACAGAACACAGTGCAAGGGCATACAGACTGTAAGAGTATATGTTTCCATAAATTTAAAGAAAAACAGTCAGTTTTATCTCAGACTGACCCACCTCCCTGCCTGCTGCTTCTGTTACATCTCTAATAGGAGGAAATGGCTTGTGGTGAGGAGAGGATCCAGCCCTTCTGTGGGAGTTTAATTCAATCACAACTCCAGTCAAAAATGAATTAAAACTCTTATTAAACCTCCCTCTTGTGTTCCAGAGACTAAGCTGGCAGCTAAGGCTCACAAGCAGAGATTTGGGTGTTACATAGAAGCATCAGTCAGCTCCGCAATCATTGGTCTGTGAGTCAGCCATCAGTCACTAACTCCATCATTTTGTTATTTTAATTTTCAGTGCTTGTGCTCACCCACACAGTGAGCCCAACGAACCCAGTTGCAGAGAATCAACAACAGTAGGCACTGTGGATGTCTTGTTGTTTAATGTGAACGAGTCACAGTTAGACAAAATTGAGACTGCAGTGCTCCCTGCCTGGACTTCATATCTCACTGAACACAATGAGGATAATACACTGCGATTCACATCACAGGACCATTGACCTTTCCACAGTACACTGTAACTAACCACTTTGGACTGTGGCCATTTATTATATGGAGCAGAGCAACAGAAAGTGTTGTTTTGTGTCAGGGAGAGAAAGAAGAACCTGTATGTTGTATCCCCACAGGGAAACTGTGCCTCCAACAACTAAAGTGTTTCTGCTGCAGGATCAATTTAGCTTTGCTTTGTTGCATCTAAGCAGCAGCTTATGTTATCACTGGAGTCACACTAATACAGTGTTACATCGCTTCAGTACAAAATTGCATTTAAGTGTATCCTTTTCATTGACTAATGATAATGTATTCCAGTTAATCTTTGTGCATTTAAGAAAATAAAAGATTCAACAAATACATTATCACACAGATAGAAAAAAGAACAAATCTTGTGATGTTTTGATTCTCTGCCACTTGGAAATGTGATATGAACAATGCAAGGAAATCTTAGCCAAATAATCTCATGCTGATGTATGCCAAGTGCAGTCTAGTAGTCTTTATCAGTTGGCTGAAGCCTGTCTACATGGGGAAAATAAACTTTTTTTTTCTTTTATTGTCTAACCTGAGCCTTCAAACCTGAAACATGAGCTCCCCCTGCTGATTCAAAAATGGAAGTGTGCAGCCTTCAGGTGCTCATGATAAGATCATGGCCAAGAAAAATATGTGAATGTGAGGCATTTTTATGATATGCATGATAGAATTTGACAGCAATGGAAAGTAGCTGGTTCAACTGAAGTACTGCAGTGTAGAACAGTTCTGGTGTACCTGGACTTTTCTTATACCAATTTTATCTTACTTTTTATTTCTATCACACAAAGTTCATAAGCAAATACTGGACTGTTACTTCACTATTGCTTAGGAGATCATTTTATGTGCAAAATACATAATAGTGTATAAAGTAGTTAAAAACATAGACAAGCTGTCACATGTTGATGAAAATCCAGTAATATTCTGAAAAACCATTCATCAGTTTCTATAAGGACTTCATAAAAAGTACATTAACTGTTTTTAATATTAGCCTACTTAGATTGCAGTATGCAAATGATCATATTGTACTAAAGTTAATATATAACTTTATTTTTTATTTTAAATATATAACTAATTTGCTATAGACGTATTACAGTTATAGACCTAGATTATTATGCTCATTTTAGCTTAACCTCAGCCACTAACATTAATGTGTTGGTGAATGTGACTGGAGTACTTCTTAAATATGGTCCAAGTTTTGGATTTTATGACATTTAAGTTTTGGTTGCGATAAAGGAACATAGCTGCAAGTATTAAGCCACTAGTTTGTCAAGTTTATAAAAAAAAAACATTTCTCATATAAGCCTATACAACAGCTTTTGGTCAATTTCATTACATAATACAGTTGATTTAAGCTTTTAGATGTTAAATGCCAATAGAAATGTTTCACAGGAAGGTTTGGGAACTTTAAATAAACAATAATAAACCCAAAAATAATTATGAAGGTAATTTTATTATCACTGAATGCCATGGTTTAACACTGTTGCTATTACTAAAAGCGAGAGGAATCAAAATTGCAATTAAATCATAAAATACATCTCAAATACATGTGTTTTGTCAAACACATATATAGACACATACACACACATGCATACATACATATGTGAATATTTAAGTACCCAAAATACGACTTGAATGCAACATCCCTCGCTGTAGTTTACGAGGCGTACCTGAAGGTGGCACAACACTGTGTGAATGAATGATGTTCTGCAGCCCTGAATCGTGGTCTAAACACGTGTCGACGCATTCTGAGGGTAGATGGGTCTGTAGGAGAGTTCAAGGAAAAGCAAAATTGTTGCTATTTGAATCGAAATTTCATCTTTGGATAAAGGTCTTGTGAATTGTTTTTGACGACGAAGATTTGTTTTGAAGGGCAGCTCTGGGTAAAGCACATTTTGGTGAGTTGAAATTTGATACTGTTAACAGAGGCTCTTGGCTAGCTAGAAAGCGCTGTTAAGCTGCAAGCTAACCACAGTGAATAAGTATGACATCCGGTTAAAAAGCATCAAAATAAGTATCCGCTTAAAAAATCAGCCGATGGAATGTGTCAATGTAAGATATAAATGACTGATTATCTTTCCCCCATAGTCTCGTAACCATAAAATAGAGTGCATACGAATGAAAGACGTGGTCATTTTTAATTATTTTGCCCCTTGTTACCGTGGTTTCTCTTATTTCACTCTTATTTTGATGCAATGTCGGGCTTTTCGGTCATATGTACGCCAGTGAGCATGATGCGGTTGTTAGAAAGGGATAGCATGTTAGCTATTCTTCGTATTTAAAGGTTAGTTAACTAAATTGTTCGCAGTACTTGGTTTGCTCAACAAACGATGAATTTGGTCGTTTTCCACTGCAGACACCAAAGGAACCTTTGTCTTTGTGTTTCTGATAGCAGCTCTCATACACGGATATTACCTCTTGCCTTTAGCCAGAAGCTAGTTGTGCTGGCGGTAATACTTTGGTGTCGTTGACTTTACGGGCCGTTGTAACCCGGACGGGCGGTTGCTGACTTGTACTCTGTTAGCGTAAGGCAGGCGGGAAATTCCCTCCCGCTTAGCCGATACTCTTCATGAAATCACGCGCTCCAAATGTGCCATGCTTCATACGGTCAAACAGTTGTGTTATGGGAAGTATGTCAAAGTCATCCTTCACCTGTACATACACTTGTGAACTTTGATGATCTTGGAGTTTATTGAAACAGTATTAGACAATGGTATTGTTCATTTTGCCCCACAATAGTGTTAGTTACCTAACATCCACGTTGTGGAACCGGAAAAAGTAGGTCTAACCACCGCTAACTAATAAGCAAATTCTCTTCTATATAAATGTTCGCGTTAATTATGTGCTTTTTGCCCTGTCTAAAATATGAACCGTGATTAGTTTACAGTTGGACAGGCTGTAGAAAAAATAGTATTGTGCTACGTTCAAAAAGGCATTTTCTTTTAATGTTTTAAACACACAGCACTACCTAACGGAAAAATGCAATATAGTAGACCTACAGTAGCCCTACACATGACAATACACTTATCTTAACTCAAAGTTTCATTACTAGATTACTTAAAAGGGTCTGAGTTAAATCTTCATTATCAGTCAAGATCTACCCTTATACACTACATGGCTTCCCATTCTACAGTGAACCTTGTTTCAACTTTTATTATTTATTATTTTTGAAGGTGTGGCTTGTTGTGGTGTTGTATTATAAGGTATGTAAGTTTCTGTTTTTTTGTTTGTTTGGGTTTTTTTGATATTTTTGTATGTGTTTATTTAAATTGTTTTTTTTGTTTGTTTTTAAACTCAAATAAAGTGGGGCCAAAAACACACATTTTCCCCAAGAAACATAACAGTG
>JAPZDX010000008.1:21985388-21999809 GCA_029783625.1 Naso annulatus | reverse complement strand
TTGCAAATAAGTATTATCTTGACGTTCACTTTGTAGCTTCAGGGTACAAAGACGGAGACAATTGCGACACAGAATTTCTCCCAAATTCAGTTTTACTAAATTGTGTGTCCTGTCTTTTAATTTTGTGAATTCTATTTTTTACAATTTACAGATAGCTTCTCAGTGTTCTTAAAAACCTACTCTTAAAATTTAGCTCAATAAATGTAATTATTTCCTCCTCATTTTAGAGCTGTTTTATTACGCCACTATTAACTAACAATTATAGATAATTAATAAATAAAGATGGAGTGAGGTTGTGTATTATTAAAGGATAATACTGCATGAACTCAAGAACACTTTGTGTACGTTTTTCTTAGTGTCACAACTTTTTGAGGTTTTTTTTGGTTTTATGCCACTTGGATCTTGGCAGCACTGAAAACACTCACTGCAGTTGAGGATAAAAATGGCATGTATAGGTTGCATTTATACAGTCACACACGGAGAGCCATTCAAAGTGCATAAGGGGTTTTCAGAGATACCCAGACAAACACTAATCATGTAAAGAAGTGAATTAAAGTGAAACTAGACAATTTTCGGGGGTTGACATTGTCATTATGATGTATACCTGATTACACGGTGTAATAGTTTTTGAAAAATGACACCAATTGCTGCTAAATTGGCCTCCATTAAGCCCTGTTTTTACCATGATATTTTCTTTGCCACCAGGATGAGGGTTACGCGAGAAAAATGTATAATCTTTCCTGACTGGCTGGTCTATGCTGCACTTGTTAGTGCAGGTGACGTCAGTATGAGCTGATGAGCTGTTCGTTTCTCACACTCTGCTTTGCCTCTTCTGACTGTTGTCACAAAGCTGAGTGTGAGTGTCTGCAGGCCACACCATCAGTTGTCTCAAGCTTGAGCTGAGATGGATCAGTTTACTCCTTTGGAACTTTCCCTGCAACTGTTTTGTCTCGGTTCAAACTGGACTTAAATGAGAGAGCGACAACAAACGAAATAAAATGCGAGCTGGTGCAAATGGCCGCAGCAAAGTTGTTTCCCAACAAGTCTCATGCTACAGCCAACGTTAGTTTGCTAGCTCATTGGCAGAAGTTACCAACTGCAACTTAAACACATTTAGTTCCTAAAGGAACTTCAGAGGGGAAACATTTGATAAAAAATTGCACATCCAGTGCCAATACTTTATTTTACTGGACCTTTTCTTCCTGTGTGATTGCACCTCCCTCAGTGTACTCAGTTACTTGTACTAGGCACTGATTTCATACTTAATATAACTGATTGCTTGTCTTTTTGTGTTTTGCACATAGATGCCAACTCAACTGAATTTGACCAAGAATCAAAGTATCCTGTGGTAAGTTCGTTTGAAAAATCAGAAACTGTCTAGTTTTATTGAGATCTGAGAAGTGCATTAAGTTCTGATTTTCCTGTTTAACCTGGCAGGTGATCGATATGCCAGAACACAACCCTGGGCAGATGGGCGGAACCATGAGGTTAGGGAAGAGAAGGACCATCTTCAAGACTAACAACAGTGTATTGCGTAAGAAAAACCTCACATCCACTTTCAGCTCCATATTGACGTGTTGTTGCGTCTGCCTCATGCTCACAGCTCTTCTGTATTCCAGGCAAACTTTACGGAGACGCAGAGTATGTGGACGAAAGGCACAGACATCGCTTTGAGGTACGATGACCTCGCAGCTCATCAGCAGCTTTAAACCACCTGGTTGACAGTAGATTGTATGTTTTTGACTTTGGCTGTTTTACTTGTGCAGGTTAATCCTGAGCTCAAGAGTCACTTTGAGGAGAAAGGCTTCCGCTTTGTAGGTCAAGACGTCGAAGGGGAAAGAATGGAGATCATAGAGCTGGATGGTATGGACATAGAAATACTTTTTCTTGTGAATAACACAGTTTAGTTTGATGGTTTTCAAACATCAACATTTCAACAACAATCTTCCTCTCGACATTTTTTTTTGTTTTTTTTAAATTCCTTGTTTTAGATCATCCATATTTTGTTGGGGTGCAGTACCACCCTGAGTTCACTTCTCGTCCCATCAAGCCATCGCCTCCCTATCTTGGTTTGCTGTTGGCTGCTGCCGGGAAGCTGCAAGGCTACTTACAGAAGGGCTGCCGTCTGTCTCCACGGTAAGCATGCAGCGCAACATTGCATGGTTTCCACACAGCATGCGTTTCTGTTTTACAAGAGCAGATTGACCTTTTGAATTTTGTCTCCAACACAGGGATACATACAGTGATCGGAGCGGCAGCAGCACCCCAGACTCAGAGATATCAGAATTGAAATTGCCTTCCATCTCCAACGAGTAACCTAGAAGGTACACATACTTCGACATTAAAATATTCATGCTTGCATGTTTGTTTTTTTTTACCACACATGTAATTCTTCTTTAATCCTCCTCACTCTAGTGTACTACCTGTGGACTAAAGGAGACGGAACTAAAACAGCTGTTACAAGCTTCTGTGAAGGAATCCTGCAATGAACTACTTCAATACTACAGAGATACAGGAATTGCTATCCTACAGCTTCTTGGTGGGGTGAATTGCTATTCTACATTGTGGCCTTAGTGTAAATATGTACTGCTACAACTCTTGTAGCTTTTTCAAAACATGTCCCTGGGTTTCTTTTACTATGTGAATGGAAGATGATATAATAAAACACATTACACATCATAGTTGTGTGAATTTTATTGATTCAATGACTTACAACTTAGCCTTTATCTTGACAGAATTCACTGCACAGAAAGACATTCAAACATAGTGCAGATCAGGGCACGGTATAAGTTCACAGACGAGTGTACACTCCAGATACCAGGGCTAAACCCTTATTTCAGGGGGAGTGGCATTCTACAAGTTCAGTCTAATTTAACAGTACAAATGTCGACACTTCCTCGCAGAAGCTCCACTGCCATGAACTTCCTTTCGACACATACAACTGGACCTGAAGTTAAAGATAAATAGAAGTCAGTGCAATTTAAACATTAATTCTCAACACATTACTAAAAGGCTGATCTCAGTCCCATATCCGCAAGCTTCATCCAACAGTCATCATTGTATTTAAGTGGTCATCATTGATCAGAACAGCAATTTGTGCTACATGGCAAGGGTTTACGTACCTTCTGAAATCATGGAGGGATGAGCTCACGCAGCCCAGGTATACCAGACTTGGATCATAAGCAGATGACTGCCTACAGAATAAAGATTGTTACAATCATGTGAACATCTTTGGCTTTAGTAACTGACTGCACCATTGAAACAGGGCAAGTGTTGGACAGCTGAGTGGCTGCTGATGGCACAAGGGGCCACAACAGTCAAAGACCACCCCATTTTCTTGCATGCACTTGGAGAACCTAGAGCTACTAACAAGCCCCAGTCCTTAGGATAGCATGCCAAATATAAGCAAAATATTTATTAAAAAAAAACCAAAACAAAACATTACCTCAGCATGAGAGCCTCATTCAGTCACTTAGTGTGTCATCCATTTGGGTCATCTAAAAAAGCAATTTGTCAGTATTATTTTTTTTATCTGTACCCGCTTTGTTAAAATCTCATTTTTACATTGTGGCTCAGGTACACATTATGTCTCAATCAAGACTGATCTCAGTGAGGGCAAGTTTATCGTCATAGCCAGAACTTTTCTGTATTAAATGTAGCTTAGAAAAGGTACCTGCATGTGAAATGGTCATTTTCAGGATTTGCCTTTCCATCAGAGTAACCCCACACCTGTGAAAAGTTGGAGGAAAATGTTAGGGAGTCACTTTTGTAGGTTTGTTTAGACAACTTCAAAGTCCAAATGTCCTTTCCCTAAATGTTGCTGGAGCAGTCATTTTCAAACTGAACAGCGACCGTCGGTGAAAGTCTTCATCTCGGCTTCCTTTTGACCGTTCAATGCTACATTAAGAGCACAAACGGCTTCGATAGGAGCCTGTTGTATGGACAGTGTAGTACTGATGGGGAGGGGGGGACTTGCCTGCATTGTGTACACAAGTCCATGGATTGGATAGAGAGCACACATAACCAACTGGGCCTGAAGAGGGAACCAAAAAAAAGTCAGTGCATGTACAGTACATTGTCACATGAAAACAGTTAAACATGAGGATTTTATAAATTCTTTACAAGTATGAAATATGTGGAGGACGGAAGAAAGTCAACTACAGTTTGTTGGTATCAATGAATGGTTGCCGCCATTGTGCATATGAGCTAGGACCTTTAAATCAGTGATATCAAAAGCAGGTCTTTGCTGCTTAATTTTATTTATGGAGTTTTCAAATGTAATTTATGTCATGCCTGAGGTGCTCAAATTTCAAATCACATGCATACAAGTACGCTCCCATTTTCTGGTTTAAATTTACAGGGAGATGCTACAGTAACCCCAAACAGGTTAGACCAGGCATGGTGCATTACCATCAAGTAGTCAACGTTCATCGTCTGAGGGTACAAAGGTTTGCCTGAGAAGGAGTTGCGAAGGCTCTACCGTCTACGTTAGCCACGTGGTTCACACATATTAGCTTTTAAGCTAACAAAACGCTTAGCTGCAAGCCTTCACTTGATCTATCCAATATTACTTTATTACTACAACAAGCCGGCGCAGTTTTAGTTATTGTATGAAAGTAACGCATTACCAAAACGTAACGTAACTCAGTATAAGTTGGCCACAGACATAAGCTAACGTTAGCTGGTTTCTAACTGCAATTCGGGTAACGTTAGCTCAGGCTACACAACAACTGACATTCACATCAATTTAGCGAATAAATGTCACTCTTAGAAAGTCTATATACGCAACGCTAAGCGAAGAAAACTTAAGTGCGCATATATATCTATAAAAGAGAACAAATCCAGTAGAGGCCTTACTGAGTTTGCGTCCACCGCGTAGTACGCTTCAAGAGGAAGAGGCAGAAAAGACTGCCTCGTGCTATTATATAGGCTACGCTTGCGCCGAGCAGCAGCCCGCTGATTGGCTCATACAGCTCACGTGAACCCCGTGCATGACGGGATATGTATTTTATTTTACAAACGGTTCAGGAACCCCTTCTGCTGTCTTTGGTTGGTCACTAGACACATGAATACCAACGAGAAGAGAGACTTCGACGTTTCGCTTAATATATTTTTATAACAGAAAGATCAAACTAAACATATTGTGTGCCTTTATTGAACAAAACATACGGTACAGTCCGACCACAGCTGGAACCTACTTCAGAACCACGGACAGCAACCAGCCTTCAGCCACTGACTGGTTTTGAACGAACAGTGCAGTTATGACTCTTACTCGAAATATAGGCCTGTGTTATTTCATTACTCTTCCATGGCCATGAAAATATTTCAGATACACTGTTTGCTGGAATTTCACACAGCACAGACAATAATCTGTTTACATGGTGTTCGAAAGTATTCCTTGTCGCGTTGAAATTCCTCCAGCAAAATAAGCAGCCGCTTTAGGGCTAAATTAGAGCTTATCAGTTGTTTTTTCCTACGGCTTAAAATCGCTTTACAGATTACCCTGACTCTTTCATTACATACAAAGTCTCATTAAAGACTGCAGGGGGTTTATAGCCGTATTGTGCCGTGTAGTAGAGCATAGGTAAATCAATCACATGATTGCTGCGGTCGCTCCGTGCTCTGCTCTCTTCCTGAGCAGAAGGCAGCAGCAGCAGCAGCAGAAGCCGGGGCTCCATGTAAACACGCCGCGCGCAGGGCTTTGTTTCACACACACACGCTCACTCCGCTGATATTCCCTTTCTAGTCATGCAATGGATATTTTGTGGCAATACCAGTTCAGAATAATTTTGCTCGGGGATTCGACAGTGGGGAAATCGTCGTTGCTGAAACGCTTCACGGACGGAATTTACAGCGATGTGGCGGATCCGACGGTCGGGGTAGATTTCTATGCCCGCTCGCTTGATATCGAGCCCGGGGTAAAAATAAAGCTTCAGCTCTGGGACACGGCCGGTCAGGAGCGATTCAGGTACGAATCTGAAAAAAATAGTATTCAATAAGTATCGTTAGATTGAATATAGCCATTATCCTTTACCGATCTGTCGTTAAATAATAGAGAGGCCTTGGTTCGCTGTCGTGTTGACTGCTATTATAAAATAAAATCCTTTGTATTAAATTAAGGCCATTTCCTCTGTCATTATCTTGCAAAGAGGTGAGAGCAGATAGTGGGCAAAGAGGTCAAGAGAAGATAACATAGGCCTTCTGTAAGTGTCCTGTAGTAAAAACTGAATTGCATCATT
The DNA here is from genome assembly GCA_029783625.1 of Naso annulatus. Lineage (NCBI taxonomy): Eukaryota > Metazoa > Chordata > Actinopteri > Acanthuriformes > Acanthuridae > Naso > Naso annulatus. The sequence continues at coordinate 21,993,570 of JAPZDX010000008.1, read as the reverse complement.
GCATTTTTTCATGGATGATGGGCAGCCTCCTCATATTTAGGCCCCAGTTTGATCCCCTCAAGATACTTACTGCACAGATTGTCTCTAGGGTAACACAAGGGTGAAAACTTTGTACCCTTAGTCTAGTTTTTGCATTCTACCCTGTTGCTTGTTCTGTTTCGTGGGTCCCTGTTGTCATGGATAATTTCCTTTAAAGCACTTCTCTGTCTGGAGAAGCAGCTCCGCTCTTAGATCTGCTTTCCCTTTTGAAGCCCAGGCTTCAGAGGGTGTTTCCCATCAGGCTTCACCACACAGTCTTTCACTTCTGTTTTAACTTAATATGAGGTGTGTTGGTGGAATCAGTCAGCCATATACACCACTGGATACAAAGGTCAGGACCTGTGTGTGCATGTGTAAATCAGGGTCAGTGCAGGGCTGGACATCTCAAATGTGGCTTTGACTTACAATTGAACATTTAGGCCACAATGTTGGAAATACCAAGATATATTAAAAGTATCACCATTAAGCCTGGAAATACAGAGATTTGATTTTTGGTCCATATCCCTCAGCTTTAAGCTTGACCAGGAGGGGCAACGACTTCAGAGTCTCAGACCTTATGAACTTCCGGGCTCACATATTTACTTTCTGGTTTGTGGTAATTTGATTAATTTTTACCACATTTTTTGGCCCTGTTTGTGAAGGTACACAGTGTCAAAATCTAGTTCACCTCAACTATTTCAATTTATATTGCAAACACATGATGTATATAACTAAATACATTTACACTTGCATATAAAAGCTGACACACAACAACTATGAGTTTTTAGCATAGGATTATTACTTAGTTTGGGGTACTGTGTTTTCCATTGTGGGTGCTTCAAGACAGATACATTTAGAAAACATACGATAGGTAATGCACAGTGAATGGACCTTCTTTACATCATGGACATTCAAATATGAATGAAAATTAACAAGCAGTGAACAATCCAATTATCCAGTCAGTGAGTCCAATGTTAAGTAAGTTCTGGTGGATACAAGTATAGTAAAGCAGAATCTGGATCATATCAGAGCTGTAAATCTGAGACTGTCAAGAGTCACAAAAAATGAACATGAGACTTAACTTGGACTTGACTGTTACTTTAAGACTTGGCTCCGTAACGGCTTGGCTTAACTTGCTTCTGAGCTACTACGAAGCCTTTGCTTGCAAGTCACATTAGTACCGAAGACTTTCAGAAATGCTACTTCAAGATAAATTTGTCTTGAGTTACTAACCTGTCCCTATCTACCTTCTAGGTCCATCACAACATCATACTACCGTAACTCGGTGGGTGGGCTACTAGTCTTCGATCTCACCAACCGCAAGACCTTTGACCATGTGAGGGAGTGGCACAAGGAGGTGAGTGAGCACATCCTGCCTCACCACATGGTTTACATCCTCATTGGCCACAAGAGCGACCTCAACAAGGACCGCAAGGTGAGTCGGGACGAGGCGGAGCAGCTGGCGGCCGAGCTGGGTATCCGTTATGTGGAGACATCTGCTAAGTGCAACAGCAATGTAGACCGCGCCTTCGAGCTGCTGACGAAAGACATCTACGAGCTGATGAAGATGGGGGAGATTGTCACCCGTGATGGCTGGGACGGGGTGAAGAGCGGCCTCACGGCCAAGGTCCTCTACCCAGCTGAGGACGAAGAGGAACTGGCTACCGCAACCGCTGAGAAGGGCTGCCACTGCTGACTGAGAACTCTCTGTGTCCAGGCACTCTCCATGTCACACCAACAGCTCACCTCGTCTCACAACTGTCCATCAAAACCAAGTCATTTGGGCTCAGCACCCTGTGATATCACCATGCATCACGTCCTCTCCTTGTGCTTTGTGCCCTCTTTGTGTGTGGGTTCTTCTGCCAACTGGGATTTCCCTCGGTGGGGGGCACTGTATATCCCAATGTGTACCTTGTAGGCAAGTTGTATCTCTAAATTCATGTGGTGTACCATGAGCCAACCTGTTTTGGGCCTTGTTAGGTTCGTAAAAAAGAGAAAGCGTGCTGAGCGGATTAGGTCCTGGGGCTTGAAATGTAGCCTTTACTCCTATCACAGCCCTGGAGTGATGGACTACAGAGTATACTGAAGGTGCGGATAAATCCATGGACAAAGATGTACCATCGATGTATGGTTGTGCAATGCTTTGCCTGCAATTTTGTTTGACTGTAATATTGTAAATAGTAATGAAATTTATCAAGATGAAAGCAACAGGTCCACAAAAGCTGTGTAATTGATAGTATAAGCAGACACAGTGCACTCTACAATAAGTGTCACTATATTAAATCAATGTGCTCCTCCTGCAACTGTAAGCTTCGTGTGCACTTATGCCAAACTGACTTAACCTTTAATCATCCTGTGAAATAATGAGTAATGTTTTTGGACAAGAAAAAAATAGATTATTTTTAGTTTAAGTGTATAGGCTACTGTAATTAGAAAAAGTGGTCCCAGTTAAGTATTTGTATTATAGTATCAACAAAAACAAGACATCAAGTGTGTCTCTTCTCAGTCATTTTAGCTTTGTTGGCGCTGTCAGCAGTAGAAAAGATGTTTGATTAAGAACAAAAGGGAGTTTGAATATCACCTGCACCTCTGACAAACAGCTTTTTTCTGTCAAAGTACACTAAAATAATATTCTGATTAAACCTGAGAGCTGATGATGGATAACAGCTTATTAAATGCAATGGGGTGGACATACTGCATGGGCCACTTTTGTGTATGAACTTTATTTTGTATTCTCAAGGTTTCAGTAGGAAATTAGCAACTTTCAATTTACAAGTCTGGAGAAAAGTCAGAGCTCCAGGCAGAGCTAGATTTGTCAAACCTTAGAATCCCACATCAACATGACAGCATACACAAAACATAGATGCATACATGGTTTTTACAGTCCTCCAAACTCACCAGAGTTCAGTTTATCGAGGGGTGCAGCATTCCAGGAAACATGCAGCAAGGCCACAGCAGCCTGGATTTGTTGTGGCATTTGGTATGACATGTCATTGTCTCTTTCACCCGTATTTCTGACCACCTATTTTCTGCCTGACAAAATGTTTGATTTAATATTTTTAGGGTCTAAAAATAATATTTGAATGTTATGGAAAATAAGGTCTTTTGTTATGGAAAATAAGTATTTTTGCTGTCTTTCTCAGAGTCAGATGAGAAAATGTAAAAATGTGTCAGAACAGAGCTGGCAATAAGCCTAGCTTAGCATTAAGAGGGAAGGCGGGGGTAAACAGCTCTCCTTATGGCTCAAGAAATGTGCTTGATGAAGACAAGCCAGCCTCAGTAACTTCCTGGTGTTGTGTCAGTGACTTCAGTGAGGTTAACACGTGTAGGAAATTTGAGAGAAATGAAGAAGAAAAAAGTAAAGCGAGTCTCCCGAAATATTAAATTATGTCCTTAAAGCTAAAAATGCTTGTTGTTACTCATGAAAGTCTGACAGAAGAGACCACCTACTCCTGTTGAATATCAAGGTCAGGATTTATAGTAACCTTTATATAAATCTCAAATGTAATTTATCAACTACCATTGACATACCATTGACATAACTTAAACTTACGAGTATTTTGGATTTCCCACCTTGTGACACTTACACCAGCTGTAATGGAGCCTCTCTTAGTCAGCTTGCAGTTTTAGCACTGAGTTGTATTTATGATGAATGCATGTCTGCGCACACAACTTTCAAACTAGTAGCAGTAATTACCTTTGACATAGAAGATCACATGTAATTGCAAGTCTCCAGAGGCTGTTGACTGCAGATGCTATTAATCTGTTGTTTACAGGTCATGGGTGTACAATCGACTACAGTACACTTTGGCTGGGAACTCACCTCCCTGACCACTGCTCATTCACTTTTCACCAGCATCTCACCAAGAAAATCTGTTCACATACACAGACTCACTGTAAACAGCAAGAGATTATGCATTTGACATTTTTTACTTTGTATTCATGTGACCGCACTGACATTTTTGTCTTTGAGCTGATAAAGGCTGTATGGGGGATCTAGTATGTGGTTGGAGCTTAGTATTTGTGAAGGAATGTATTCATTTGCACCCTACCTTTATTTTATATCTCTCTGTTGCCACGATGTGTACAACAGTGCACATACTCTATGCTTTTTGTTGGCTGACAATCAGATTTTAACATTTGTGTTCTTGTCGCAAGTGAGGGCTTCATCACATGGGTGTTATGCCTTGAAATCTTGCTAAATGTCTTTGCAGCATTCCAAAATCTCCATTTAACCAGTCTTACTGAGTTTGATACTACAACTACCTTCCTCACTTCTCATCTTAACAGGGTTAAATGTATGATATTGTTCAAATTTGTATGTTGCTTTGAATTTGTATCGTGCCGTTAGCAAACTGTTCTCTAGTGAGCATGATTCCCATTCCTTAGTACTGCACGTCAGAAGGGGCCCATTGCACCGCAGCCTGTAAAAACACAGCCTCAGAACTTTGGAAAGAACTGGTCAAATTTAAAGGACAGGACTGGAAAGACAAAAAGAAGACATGGCTCATTAAAAGACTGACTATGGGAAAACATAAGCTGATTCCTCATTTACTGTCACTAGATGCCTGTATATGCACCAACATTAAGTAGCTGAAAATTTTAAATAAAATTATTTGCAACTGCATTTGTAATGTGACACATTGCAATCTTACAACAGTGGCCATCCTGCGTTGTGATGGTGATGACAATAATGGTGGCTGATCTTCAGTTTAGGTCCAGCCTGTCTCTTATTGTGATGTTAAAGAAGTAGTTCCACAATTTGGGAAATGGGCTTATTTACTTCTGCCTAAGAATTTGATAACAAAATTGATAGCAAATGGGTAGACTTAACAGAAAGACTGGAGGACAGGGAACAGCAAACTTTGCTCTGTCTAGATTCCATTACCTCTAAAAGCATTTCATTCCTTCAAACTAATGCTTACCTTGTATCTTTTTTTTCTTTGAACAGAAAAATAGAATGAGGTTATTGTGTGAGCTACATGCTGCAACCATTTCTTGGTAACCAACAGCCAGGAGCACTTACTTTCCAGGTTCTTGTCATCACATTGAGGTTGCCAGTACCACCCTCTTTTGTAGATGTACACTAACAACCAACCATATGGTCCGAATGCTCAGAAGTCCGAGCAAATGGATAAACTGTTTGTTGCTCCCAGGAAATGGTTCCGACACAAGTTAGAAATATGATATAAAATGAGTAATTAGTGACCTTTAGAGGTGTTGGCACACATATTTGACCTTTGTTCAGAGTCAGATAGCCGCTTCCACTTAGTGTTTGCTAGGCCAACCACATTTGGCTTAAAACATGGACATGAGAATGGCATCAATCTTTTCATCGAGCTCTTTGAAAAAGAAGTGTACAAGCAAATTTCTCAAAATGTGAAGTATGCCTTTAATAGTGTATTTTTTATGTTGTCTACATTCAAATGATCCAACCAACCAACTGATCGGGCCTTGGTGCCACAAAACATCAGCAGCTTTTTGTCCTGCGCAATGGTATATTGCACAAAACTTTTCAGCTCCTGATACCATGGCCACATATCACATCTTTATTTAATAAATTGTATTTATTTTATATATCATGTATAAGGGATTTTCCTTTTATTTGATGTGATTTTATCAATTAGATTAAAAAATAAATGTATAACAAATCATGTTTGGACTCCAGGTTTGTTGTTTTTAAACTGGGGTTTGGCGCCCTCCTCTGATACATGTGAGCATCACCATGACCTACATTGGCTACTCTAATATTATTAATGGAGATGAATGTACAGTTTTTTGTTGTTTTTTTTAGGAACAAGTTCACCATGTCTCCAAATTCACCATGCCTCCTTTCACTCCTGATTATATTTTGTAGCTCATATTAAGAAATTGCTTGAGGTCAAATTAAAGAAAACAAACTATAAAACAAACAAACAGAAAACAGGTAGTTCAGCTGAGAACTCCCTTTTGGCAATGGATGTTATAGAAATGAAATGTGTTTCATATCTCAAATGACAAGATGGCTTTTATCAAAACTTTACTTTGGTCAAGTGTATATTAGCTTCTTATATAATCCATTCCACATCATAACATATTTTAAAGGGCTATAAGCAATAAATTTAATTTAAATGCAAATAGAATTTGGTATTTCTCTACACAGAGGGCCAAGTACATCCTGGCAATGTGAAGACGGTTTTTAAAAAGCATTCAGATTAGATTAGACAAATTGTATGTACAATGTCAGTATTTATCCTTTTTATTTTTTTTCCCTTTTTATAAATTTTCCCGAATGTATATTTGATAAAAGCCTAGATTAACTATGTAAGGCTGATTGAAATGAAAGAGAAAAAAAACAACAGAAAAAGGTTTTCATGATGGCTTCGGTTTACTTTCGGATCGAATTCATCCAGACATTTGGACGCTTGTATGAGTTCTTCAAATTTCCCACATTTTTGAACGCAACATTTGTTGGAAATGCGAAAAGCAACCAACGAGAGCAAACCATATTAGATTGTCCCGCCCTGTTTTACCCAGCATGCTTTTCGGTGGCTCAGACCTCGTATTCAAATTCGCTCAATGTTTTATTTAAATGTACTAAAGACAACATTTTTTCCAATAATACTTGTTGGAATATGTGGAGTTGTTACAACATTTGCAAAAACACTCAAAGACAGCGTCAAATTTGCCGCTTGTCAACCTCTGAATGAGGAGCATGTTTCCACTGTTTAAAAAGTGAGATGTTTACGTGAAACAGTTAAAAAGGGCTTCTGCTGAGAGTGGCACAGGGGGAGTGGGGAGATCCATCTCCTCTGCGGAATCGCCATCAAGAGATTTCGGAAGCACAATTTTTAAAATAGGGGCTGCCGGTGACCACTTGTCCGGGCGCCCCGCTGTACCTGGTCAAAAACAACTGTGTGAAACATAGATGAAGGCTGACATGTTAGAGATATGATGAAGTTGACGTAGAAACACATGCTGAACGTGCTTTCAAACATTTTGACAGAACCATTACTGACTCCACTCATAGTCTAAAGAAGTTGGTGAGGTACAGCTGCTTAATTCAAAGAGCTGAGAATGAAAACTATAATTCACACCGATTCTGACAAATTACATGTCAGACCTCGCTTTATGGTCGGGGTCAGGCTAAGCCTTTAGTTATAGGGCCCTTTTAGGATCTTTAGAGCCTTAACCACGTTGCTCTACGCTTCTCCCTTTACATTGTCATACAGTGTATTCAATCACAACATTAGAACAGCAATATTTCACCAAATGATCACACGACAAGCAGACTACACCAAACCTATGCTGTCAATGGTGTGTCACCAAACGTGATATACCGTTACTTTTGGTACAGTCACAACTTAGGCTGCGGTTGATTTTCATAGTTCAGAAGAGCGTGATAACAAGGCAAGCGCTGTTCAGCAGGAAGTCAAGCTACATCAGCAAAGTGCGCATGCGCCGCAGCTCTCCAAAATCTAGGGCTGTGTTTCTCTTCTTAAAACGGTAAGGACAAGCTATATTTTACAATATGCTTTTAAATATACTTGGCTGTAAAGTATCAGCCATTCTTACGACAACACCGATAGTTTTAATAGGGGGGTTCGGGTAGAGTGCGGAGGGGGTTCAGGCAGCGAGGCTCGTCCAGAATGGAGGGGCAACGCCGTCGCCGTGCCGTTGTTTGCTGTACGTGCCGCCGCACAGGGAGACGTCATTTTGAGGGGGAGCGGAGAGTTAAAATGCAGAGTTACGAAGGGACGCACGGTTCAGAGACAAGCGGCACGTAACCGTCACACTGTAAATGCAAAGCTTTACCCGTCTCGGACAGTATGGTTCACAATATTGCCCAATTTCCCACACATCAAGTTACGCCCTCGCGTTAGCCATAATGGCTACCGTGGAGCCCAGACTGAGTAACGTTAGCTGTGTGCTTCAACAGCGAACAGCGGTCAGGTGCCTAACGATAACTTAACTGCAGTCGTGATAAACCACACAACTTTAGGAAATAGGTGTCTGTCAGCTGCGAAAAAACTGATGGATTTTGCCCCGACCTTAGTTTGTAGGTGAATGATCTTATTACTTAATCCCATGTCAGTTAGCATCTCCGAAATTACGGAAAACTGCGGTTTCTGTCCTCAAACTGGGGGGTAACGTTACAAAGCACAACGTTAATAATGTTACAGTT